>JAPYZR010000011.1:0-86865 GCA_030522945.1 Trichopria nigra | reverse complement strand
TGGAGATTTTATGAAAAAAGTAGGTGTCATTTTTTTTTTTCGGATGACCAAATTCAATACTTCGATCCCAACCTTTGGTTACGGGTCGAAGTAATAATTTACGATCATGGTTCTATTTCCTGATGACTTCTTCAGAAAGTCAAGTAAGAGTTAAGACCTACAGGATTAGTTTAGCTTTGGATCGAAACACGACATTGTGATATTTGAGAAAAACTTGCTCGCAAGCGTGAAGCTCGTCGCATTATACTGCATCCGTAGTTAAGCCATCCCGGTTAGTATTTCGATGTTGATGCATCAGCTGATAATAATCAGCTTTTTCCTCTCGATCCGTCCTCCGCGGATCCTGTGGTTGTCCACCTTCGAACCTCCGTCCGTTCCCGAAATTTGTCGGTATTACTATTCCGTACACCCTTCGAAATTACGTCGGATTATGGATGTAAAATTAAGGCGCGTTAACTGTGGCCGCAATTACTCCTGAAATTCTCCACCAACCGGGATCTGGATAAAAGTTTTTGATGATTACATACGTATAGCTTGTAATAGACCAGATCCTCGTGGTTTTGGACACGGTGATCGTTAGGTGTTTTGAATCGAGAAGGCTTTTAAGGTGGAATATCGTGTTCCGAAAGTTTCATCGGTTCCAAACGATCAAGCAATTTTTCAAGGGTGTCGATTTGGTATGAATATTGAAGCGACGAATTTGGCGACGCAGGTGTTACATCGCGGCTTCGAGTCCAAACGCCATTAATGAAAATGTTAATCGTTGGTGCACGGGTGGTAGGGTGGGTTCGCATGATTCATGGCAGCATCGTTAGGTGATCCGAACTCCGTAAAGCGACGTCCGCACTGTAGACAAACGTATCCCGAATAGATGGCTGAAATGTAACTACGAAAGTTGGCAATCGCGACATCGCGGTGGCGTACCTTCCTCCCCCGCGCGCAATTCATAACGCGAGCGGGCTGCGCATATAATTAATTTAATTAAACGTCCGTCGACGAAAATCGTCCTATTAATTCGGTAACTTCCGCGTCCTACCGTCTCGCTTTTGTACACAGCGTTCCGATTTCCATTCGTTGCCTCCCGTTTGTCGCTCTCGTTGTCGAAACCCAGGCGCATTCGAAAAAGTTCGAGGACGATTCACCCTCCGATGACGGCGACGATGGCAGCCGACAACTTTGTTCCGATGTCGGAGCCTCGTTACGCATTCAATTGGTGAACGAACGCGAATTTGTCGTTTCGATACGTCGAGCCGGAAGTGGTCCTTTTTCAAGTTGAGTGTGTTGCGAAACGTTTCCGAAAGGAGCTGGATGCATTCGATTTTAAACGCGGCCTTTGCTTTTCGCAATTGTGGTATGTTAATTTCAATTACAATCTCATTGAATTGACAATTAATGAATAGATTAACTGTCAACATTGACGTTTGTCAATTTTCATCGAGCTTGGAAATAATATCGAATACTCCCCGTTGATATTATTCGTGCACTATAGGTCATGAGGAGCGATGTTAAATGAGTTGAATCATTATTTCAAATCAATTACCGTAATGGCGAAGTAATTGCAAAGATCGGACCGGTTGACGGAAAGTTACTCGTACTTGGGCGTTATTAAGGTTGAATCAAGGACGACGGGAATTTTGGGAAAAGTCTCCACGAGCGCTTAGGACGTTCACTTCGAACCCCAATGCGCAAAGTTCGAATCGTCGAGAAGCTCGACGGAGAAATCGTCCAACGAACTGGACGCCGGAAACGTCGCGATATGATGCACAGGCGTTCTCATTTCTCTCGATAACGATTCATTCTGATGAATTATACATCATTCTTTGTTTACAGGATAAAATTAAATTTTGTAGTTAGAAAACCGCTACGATTGTAATTTTCGGATGCGTTTGAAGCAAACGAAAATTCATTATGATTTGAATGTTCGATCCGTAATGAATGAATGAACGAATGAACACGAACACGACAGAAATTCAGGGAAGCGAGCGATGGAATTCCGAGACTTTGAGAGTCACTGTCGGTCAACCGAATATCGGAGTTCATTTCCGTCACACTCGACCGCCCCCGCCGATAATGTAAGGGAGAGCCAGTACCGTATCGTCGGCTCGAGTAAGCTCCAAAGGATTTCGCGCTGGATTCTTGGCCGATGCTGACCGGACGTTTGGACGGGCAGATTGCGGTTGTCCGGGGAAATTCTCGTACCCTCGACTTCGCGCCGGTTCTCTCAGCTTTAATCCTTACAGCGAATCGCGCGTTCCTACCGCTTTGTCGTTTAGCCAGAGCCAATCTTCGTCGACTGTCGCCAAAAGCCAAAATTCACCAGGGACTCGCCTTCGATTGCCGATTATAATCCGATCATCCTTTGACCGCACGCTCCGCTCCGGGAAAATAGGTTGGGTAAAAATTTCTGAATATTGAGTTTGGTCGAATCGTGTGTTTGCTTATTGATCGCTTTTGATTATTTATACAATTATCGTCAGGACTTTTGTTCCTTCAAATGCCACGCGATGCTTGACTGGTGATTGATACGAATATGTCCGAACACTTCATTTTTTTTATTGGTTAATTTCAGTAAATAAAAATCCATGCATGTACGAATTCGAAATTAAATACATAATAATATATATAAAAAAAAAAACTATGTAAATTATATCATTTAAAATAACTCGTATGGACACTCCGTAGATAAAAAAAAATCTTAAATGACTGGTCGATGTAATACTTACCTCATTTCGTATTAATAAATCATAAACCGTCTCGCTGTATCGACTATTACGTCAGGGTTCGAATTCCGATAACTTCACATTTGGAGTGCGCGCCGGCTACTAGAAGAATCTTCGAGTTTCGATTCGAATTGGTGGGCCGTCAAATCTTTATCAACACGATACGATATAAAAAGCTTTCGAGCATGACCGGACGTGAGTGGTGTTTATCCTCTTTTTTTTCCTCCGAGAAGAAGCAATACGTGACACTTGACCACTCGAGGGCACTGAAGAATGATCGAAAGATCTCCGGCCCAAAAAAAAACAAGAGATGCTGATAGATTCGAATAATTGATGCCTTGTGGAAAAATACTTTTAGTAGGCTGCTATGTAATTGCTGTTTGACTTACATGTACATCAAAATTCTTGAAACATAAATTTTAATCTTTGTTATTAAAACATTCTTTCTTCCACGAACATTGTTACCTTTTTATCAGCATCTCTCTCTCTCTCTCTCTCTCTCTCTCGTTCTTTCTCGCGATTAAAGTATACTGAGAAATGATTAGGAGTAAATAAACGTTCTTTTCTCGCGCACGTTTAGCTCGGAAATAGTACATAATGCAGTTTTGCACTTCCTCGTGTTAAAGGAACAACAACAAAACATTTTTGAAACTTTTCAAACGATAAAATTGAATTTTACACTAAAAACAAGCACGCTGAAAGCGTTCAATTCGAAATCGATTTCCGAAAATTGTTATCGAATAATTCGACGCCACTGCCGAGGGAAGCTGAGGTTATCTATCGCGCAATAAATAAGTTTAAAGATTTCGGCTAATCGTGTATAGCGTTCCCCTCCCCCGCTTCGGCGTTCGATCTCGAATGAAATAACTTACTGTATTCGGTGGCCCACTAAAAGTGGATAGGACTGCAGATAAACGAGCCGATCGACGAGGCATTCACTCCTCATTCGTTCGTGCTCCGACTACGACTTCGGTGTTTTTTACGGGAAATTAGTGAAAAAGTTGTTAAGCACGCGATCGCATCGAAGTACCAGGATGCTTGAAAACGTTCCACGTAAGCATATTCATTTTCATTTAGTTCAATCGCACAATCGATTTTAAGAACGAGCAAGTGCACAACCTTTTTTCGTCCCTTTATTTACAAAGCGTATAAGTGAAATGCTCAATTAATTGGAAAATTGAAAGACGACTCGAATGAAATTCATTGACCATTTTTCTATACTAACCACTTATATATAAACGAGTAAAATTACGGAAATTGTCTGGTCGTTATTCGGTTGTCGGGCAAGTTTTGCCATTTAATTACAGCAATTAGATTCTCGGAAAGCTTTCTTTCGGTCAGAGCGGTCCTCGATCGAGGCCTCGGGGCAGTTTCGCCCCAGTCGCAGTCGTTGCGGTTAGCGCTGATTGACAGGAAAACTTTTCAATCAGATCCTCCCTCTCTTAAACGGAGATTCACTTTCGGGACCATTTTCCGACAGGATTAATTCGCTTTCCTTAACGAAATCGGCGCGGCAAGTCAGGAACGTTCCAATCAACCGAGTTGACGCTCGATCAACCACGCAATCGGGTTTTATGTTGATGTTGACGATAATCGATTTTCCGTTAATTGTCGCATAATTTGAAATTGAACGTGCATTGAACGAGGCTTTCGTGGCTTTCGTGATCCTCTGAATCATGCCAGTCTCTAGCAGGTGGTGTTTTCGTATAACCGTTTAATATTACAAACGGAGAATGTACTCGTTCGTACCAAGCTTATTTGATTGATTTGCCACAGCTAGGAAGGAAGAAAAAAAAACTTGTATATCGATGACAGAGGGAACACGTGTACGCGAGGTATATAGACCCTGCAGGGGGGAGTTGGGACACTCGTTTTACGTACGTGGCTCACGTGCCTCGTATATGCGAATGCGAATAAGACACGTTTACGCTCGATATCGTTTAAATGGCCATCGGAAATCACGACGGAACTTAACTGAAATCGCGACGAGAAGCTTTTTTTTACAAGTCGACTTTAAAATCATTCGACTTTTCGCCTCTGGGGTCTCGAGGAATTTAGCACAGTATTTTAAAATCTCGTTTCAAGAAAGAAAATCTTAAGAGCTCTAATGCTTTTATTTATTCATTCGAGGTTTTGAAAATCTAATTGTAGCAATGTTTATTAGATATTTCATTAGTTAAAAACATTCGTAAGACTGATCGACATTTTTCAAGAGTAAGTAGTCGAGGCTTTTTCGCCAAAGACAATTTTGTTATTCTTTCTAATGTAGTTGTTTCTAAACTAGCGTCGATAAAGTAACACTAGTTGCTCAGGTATTAAATACAATGTCGATCGAATAGCCTTCGAAAGTTTATTCCGTTTTTTAACGTAAATCGCAACGAGTGCGAGAAACCTTTGCACTTAAGATAAACGTAAATGCCGGATCGCCACGTCATTGGAAACACGCCGTCGGAGAATACGATATGCTACGCTTTGCATCGTTCCGAGACGGTGACATGCTGGCACCTGCGTTATAGTCTATCGAGCGATATGACAATGGATTAACTTAATACGCCACTTTGGTCTTCGCAATACTACACATTCAATGCTAGTACCAGTTTGGACTTGGAGCGATGACTCCAAACTATGGAATTGTTTCATGACTTCCTGCCGGTACATGAGCTCTAATTTTTTATTAAATATAAGACAAATGTGTTCAATGAAAACATTTGAAACTAATACAGCAGTAAAATGTTCTGAGATAAAGTGGCAACTAAGATTTGTGAGGAAAGTATTCGAGGCGCTTCTTTAAGACGACGGGCAATAAACATTAGCATACGCCACTGGAGGGTTCGATGGAAATCATAATAAAAAAGATGATCGTCCAATAAAAAAGTACGGGAGGTCGACCCTAATCGTAATCGTAGTTATCTCCAATTGGTCCCCCCCAATTAGAGATTTAAGTTACGTCTTTGGATTTCTTTTCAATTATTCCTTGCAATAACATCGTGAATTCTTTAAATTGATCGCTTCCTGCGTAGCTTCTTAACTCGTGACTAATTGAACATTGATTTAATAGAATGCGTTTATGATCGCCGATTAAAAAGTACAATTCTTTTTATAAGAACCCTTCGAATGCGCGTGGTAAATACGATTGGATCGACGCGTCGGAAAATGAATTGTTTAATTAAAAAGCGCAAGACGTAGCCCATCGGCATTAATGAATTCTCGGCAACGGATGATGAATGCGCAAGAAAGCTCGATAGACGCGAAATTCGAGAGGCGATCATAGCCAATTAAAAATCCTCGATGATCGCTCGGTATCGCGAGATTTCTCGGAAGCGCGGGGGAAGCGTGCGTGTAACGTTCTGGAAAATTAATCGTGTCCAATATACCGAAGCTCTTCGAGCCTCGAGCGGAGGAGGAGGAGCAGCAGACAGTGGCAGGGACGTATCTTTGGCGGTCTTCCGCCAGGCGTCGGGATTTCTTTGGCAATTTTCGCGCGATTTTATGGGAATTTAAGAATAATTCAATTAGGGCCCGGGGATCACTTTCCGCGATATGCTAATTCAGGAAGGACTTTCGGTGCACTAACGGCGGGTTATAGGTCGCGTGGGGGAAACTTGAGCGAGAGACCGAAGGAAGGCGGCTTCAATTTAAAAATCTAATCTTCAATAATCGTTTGCGCAGTGTCCCGGTCGGGGGGGGGGGAGATCTTGCGCAAATATACGGCTTCGGCCCGAACGACGGCGCCCTCATTTTCATTCGGTCTGATTAAATTCATTAGTTTAATAGCGGGGTATCAATATCAACCGAGGCGAGTGATTCCTTCCCTTCTCTTCCCGCCTTTTCCTCTTTTTTTTCTTGGCTTCTTTGGTTTTCCTACCTCGTGCCGCTTCTTTTTGTTTCTTTGTCGGAAGTCACCCTTGGTTCCGTCTCGAGTTTAAGTATGAAAGACCAACCGCGAGACTTCTAATAAAATTGGAGAAAAATTACTCGTTTAACTACCCTCATCTTCTCTTTCCGCCAATCATGTAGCCTGATCCCGACCGCCCAGAGAATTAGAGTCGGGGCGCGTTCTATTATGTACAAACAACTCGATTCGACTTTGTAAAATAAACAAAATACTTTTCTTTAACGTAGCATCGAAAGAGTTACGTGTTTAACGTTTTAGTAAACTAAAGTAGCACATTTCACATGAAAATAAGAGAAGGAGGCAATCGGTCGTTGCTAGTGAAAATCAGAGTGGAAAAGGTGGAAACTCGATCAAGCCCAGGTAAACATTGGTTAGTTGGATTAAACCGAGATATTCTAATGGTCGAATGCGAAGTAGGCCCCCTGGGTACTGTGATGGGTGTATCGGCCCCTTGTATCTTACCAGAAACTAATGCCTCACGCCTGTAAAACTCCGCGCCATAAAAATATATATTCCCGCTTGGCCAATATAAACGCGAGTCTACGTCAGAATTGCTCCGGCGCGAATATTCGATTTCTCTTCGCTCGCAAATCGAGTATGTAAATTAAACATTTTCGAGCCTCCAATTAACTCGAAGTGGCTGAAACTGCGACGCAGAAACTGTTCCGTCTAAACAACATTCAACATTCTTTTCATTCTTTCGTATCATAAATGAACGATAAAATCGAGTGATCATATTAATCAAATCTTCTTACATTCTTAAATATTGATGGCTTTTGTAGACCTCGATGCAAAATGTATTTTATCGTCATCGTCAGCTGGACCAGAACTGCCAGCGGAAGAAGGTGTTGGAGGACGTCAGTAAACTCTTGGCTTGTTCGGAAATGCCAAGAGACAAGTAGCGGCAAAGTCGCGCAAGAATGAGTGCGCTTAAAGCGCATCGTAGCAAGGCTACCCGTCAAGGGCCATGCCAACGAGGGCCGGCGACCGTTCGTTCTGCGTGCCCCGTACAAAAAAATCTCCCCACATTCTCCAAATGACACTAATCGCCTTCCTTTATCTTCCCACGGTCCGCGTCGCCGATAAAAACTGCCTTCGGGGATGCCGTTTGAAAAATACTGCACCGCTTACGGTCTACGCTCTAGGTTGTCAATTAACGTTTCACCTGTAGCTATCGACTTTTACTTAATTCGCTTATCAATGAATACAATTCGGACACGTGTATTCCTTCGTAATTACTAGAAACATCGATGGTGGGACTTTAAAAAATACGAACCGAGAACTTGGAAGTCGGCAATTCGATCTCAATAATAAATAGGGACGCACTCAATCACTAAGGCGGTCGCTTAATCAGTGTCCTTAGAAAATAATGGAGTAGAAGTTTAAAATCGCAATGATTGGTCGAGATGATCCCGCATTTCACCCGCGGAGAATCAGCGTGAGAGAAAGAAAATCACGAGTCACGATCGACCCGTTGAACACTTTAGTGCCCTTTTAATTCACACACCAGTCGTCGAACGATCGGTCAATCAACTGCGTGAGTAGGATATAGGTAATTTCATTTCGCTCATTCGTTCCTTCTCTCATTCTTTCCCTTTCTCGCCCGAACGATCGCTCTCTTTCTCCCACATTAACGCACACGTGCATAGAGACACTCGAAAGCGGACGGGGTCATTGTAACCGATCGCAGAAGCCACCCGCATGTACGACTACTCTAGCATCGCGTCGACGTCCGACTCGCGATGGTTACCACACAGACGCACACGAAGCCTTAATAACTTATGGATCGGACGTGCGGTATTGAGCGTCCTGTTAGAATCCGGGCATTATCGATAGGGCCGCCTGCGTCTCCGGGCATAAACGAGAGCATTATTTCAGAAACCCGACCAACACACGCGCCCAGCAGAGCAATCAATCATTCGAACCTCCGTTAACATGCTTAAGCGCTCCGCTCAGACTCGGCTTCTGTTTCTCCGAAGGCCTCCGATCAGCATGCGGACGAAGACGATGTTCCGTAACTTGCGTTAGACACAATACCAGTGATAACAACTAACGAAGAAAAAAAGTTACTCGGATGAAACCCAAGACTTACGTGATCTTGTTCAAGTCAATGTTTCCTACTTTTACATGGTCATTAATTGCCTTCTTCCCAGGCATGAACAACTGATATTAATATATTATTAGAAAGTCGTCGCAGATCAATGCGGGTCCATCGGCATTGATAGAAATGAAACTGATTGAAAAAATTACTTGGATAATTGGTGTTCACTGAGTAGATTTTGATTGCCGTTTCGTATCATTATTCGTGAGTCGCGTTTCCAATAAAGTTAAGAAAATTGTTGAATATCCCATTCCACACTTTTCTTTATATCTACCATATCGATCATCTCTCTTTTCTCGTCGTTTTGCGATCGTAAAACCATATTTATCCTTCCAATGCTTTTGTTTGGTTTACTCGTTTACATTCTTTCTGTACGCATTTTCTCTCCTTCTCTTTCTCGCTGTACTCTTCTAGCGGCCAGCACGCGTGTAAGTGCACACTCTCATCTAGAGAGAAAACCAGTCATCGCTTCTTCCTTTTTCTGTTTTACAACCTGCGGCATTATACATTCAAGCAATACTCCCGCACTCTCTCTCTCTTTCTTCCTCTTTCTCACTCACGATATTTCTCGCGGATTGCTTTCCTCCAGCTGATAAAAGCGCGACGTTGGTCTCTCTATTTATTATCAAATTTCTTTATGGGTTTACAAGCCTGTCACCGGGGCGGCGTGGCGCCGATGAGTATAGAATACGCCGCACACGTGCTCCGCCGCTGCCACAGTCGCATTTCCATACAGCTCCGATGTATACGTAAGCCGAAGCTCAGCTAGTCACTGCTCTTCTCGTTTACTCGCATATAGGGAACTAGATCATAAAATAATGGACGCACACGCGTGTAAATACTACCGAACACTTTCCAGTAGTTTTCAACGTTCTCGTTTTGCTCTTTTATTCGGTACATTTAAAACATAGCATGCCTTAATGGAAACAATGCAATAATAAATATAGGATCCGCTTCGGCGCAAAGTACTGTGAAATCAGAAATTCGATACATGCGCTTATTAAAGCTTACAATTCACTGAACTGATCCGATATTGACGTGTGCCACGAAACGATTACATCACTAAACCAATGCCGACCGTTGAAGAAGTGCAAGGCGAGTTTTTTTTTTATTTTTTGCTAAATCAAAAATGCAATTCGAGGAGGATCATAAATAAACTTTATGTAACTATAACATCGCAACGATTAAACATTTACGATATATGCACTGGAAAGATTTATGTACAACGTGTTTGTGCTCTTCTACACGATTATACATATAAATATGACATGCAGATGGAGCTATAAATACTTTAACATTGTTTTATTAATTTTCCAATGTATAAATAACGCCATTATACGCCGGCATCTTCGAATGAACTCTTCAAGGCATTGATTTGTACAAATAGCATCGGAGTGACAGAGTCAGGCAGCAAGCGTCGATTATTCATGTTACGTAAAGGAGGAAGGCGGAAAAGTCACTGACAGTATATAGTGCGGTCAAAGTTGTGTTTGTTCATTCGATAGTATGTGTATATATATATATATATATGACATGTATATTTCGTGCATATATTCCGTATGTGATTGATAGGTCGATACGGAGAGGGAACGGGTCAGCGTATCGATATTCGATGCTATGAAAATTTCATTATCGGTGTTATAATGATATAAAGATGATGTCGCGCAGGGCCGGTGGGGGACACGCGATCGGGGTGGACGGCCCTCGTCGACACTCGCCGAGCTGTCGATTAACTTCGTTAATTATTCGACATTGGCCATACGAGTGAAAGAGCATACATGGATATCCGGTATTTTCAATCGGGTTTTAATAATCGCGCGCCAGTCGATCTCTTCATCTCTTTTGACGTACGTATGTTACGTCGTCCTCCTGCGTGAATTTTCAACAGTTGCATTATACGTTTGGCTCGAGCCTTTTCCGGCCGAATTTCATCAATATGATTGCATTAAAATATTAATCGTTATACTGACGCCGAAAACAATCGGTCATTTCTCACTTATAAGTTTGCAATTTATGGTCAGTGAGTTTCTATCGTAATGAATGCATTTATTACACATTATTAACGTGTCGTATCATTATCGAATGACGTTTGAATGCTGATGATTCTGTAATAATATACATATATTATGCTCTTTAATAATTTCAAAGTGCCAATAATGATTCATAACCGAATGTTATATTTCTGTTTCAGGTGAGTGTGGCGCGTTAAAGTAGAGGCAAGCTAGTAAGAAGACAGTTTGTGAGTAAGATGCTTTGAGCAATTATAAATTAAACGGATATGGATGTGAAATTGCGCGAACCTTTGGTCATAATTAATACCACAATTATCCATAACGGCTGACTTTACAGTAACGGTACGGATACCCGATACCGCACGAAGGTCATTTTTAACAAGTTTCGCACCTTTTTGTCTCCTTTTTTTTCGAAAATCAATTATACAAGGGCAGATAATTAGAGTCCCTTTTCAATTTTTATTCGTTGAACGTAACACGTGGAATATGCAGCTTTGATTAAAGTGAATATCAGGGGTACAGGGTAATTCGATAAATACGAACGGGTTGTTGCAGTAATTCAGTAATCAATCGATTCGGCATCGGACGTATCGAGTCTATACTAGCTGGCAAGCAGGTTTTGATTATAATCGAAGACTGGTCCGGGGTGTGGAATGGTGAAGTAGAGGGCGAAGGAGATGAGAGAGTGGTCGTAGAAGGAAGGCAAGCAGTGGTGCACGCAACGGTAAGGGGGTTTGATAGAACTGGAAGCCAACGGCACATCCACGTCGCAGTTGTAGCCAAACACGATGTAAATTTTGCCGACTGTACTGGTGTATACTCATACGATAGGGTGGAATCAAATCGATAGCGGACTAAGATATACCTATCAGTCTAATTGTCAGTACAGAAAGACCGAGAGAGACGGGCGATCGGGAGAAGGGGGGCAACGTGAACGATGGTAGGGAAGGCCACGACGCGAACGGGAGGTAGTAAGCGAGAGGGTGGTATATGCTTGGCATATAACTTAATCACCCTCCCGTACCGTTCTCCAACCTGCTTCCCCCCTTTGCTTTCACCCTCCCACCCATCCTCAAAGCCCCTCTCGAACGTGGTACGTACAGGCTCTCCTCGTTGCCTTCTCCTCCACCTCTTCCTGGAGTAGCCGGCCTTCCGTCGTCCAATAATCAATAATTATACTCAAATAAAGAGAGAGAGAGAGAGAGAAGGCGAAGGGGGACGAGAGAAGGAAAGAGAACTCGCTTGGGATGGATGAATCGCCCTTTAAAGGGTTGAGAGGGAGCGAAAGCTACTGGGCTAAGATAACGAGATACAGAGTTAGAGGGAGATACCAGAAGCTGCGATGAACCTCTACCTACATTCAGCTTTGACGGCTGCGTTTCTCTTCCTCGCCCTCGCTGTCTATCGCTCTTTGAACATCAATCTATCTCTGTTTTGTTTCTCTCTCATTTCTCATTCCCTCTTGATTTGCTCGCGCTCTCTTCTTCCTTCTACCGCTACGTTGCCGCCATCGCAACCACCCTTTCAGCCTCCCGTGCCCACCACTAGGCCAAATTCACCTTCTCCTTTTCCTCGTCCTCCAATTCGATAGCCCAGCATGAGTGCTTCGATACGGGCTTCTGACTTGCTTCTGGCTCCTATTCGAATATGATCGGAGATTTTACACGAGGACAATTAAATATTTTTCAATAAATTCTTAATCATTTTTCACGATAAATGGCAGAAAATCATATAGACGTACAGTAGACAAGACTTGATTTTCACATGTTTCGGCTTTTAGTTAATCGAACTTCGACAAGAAGATCTTTGCATCTTTGATAAGGTTTCTAACGGAGTCATAAGTTCGACAAGAAGTTTCCCCACGAGTATCGAGTTGAGAATCTCGAATAACTAGGGGATGTTCTTCGAAGCGATATTGTCGATGCTTTGTGCAAAATGACAAATAAGCTGTTTAAACAGCCAGACGTCTATTTTCCTTCGCTTATGTGCAGTTTTAAACTTAAAAGCACAAAACAATCGATGACTTACAAGGACTGCGAACTAAACAAAGAGCCCTAATATGTACGGGGAGGATCGATGATTTGGAAGAGCTTTCAGTGGAGGTTGATGCAAAAACCGCTAAAAATCGCGTGTTGCGAAGTCTGCCCCGCCTGATTAATCACCGTAGTATCCAATATGGCCAGGACCCTGGTCGCGACACGACACGTTTCCTTCCCCTTATATCTATACCGAACGAAAATAAATCGCGTTATCTAAATCAAGCTCGACGACGACATTGAACAACGACCTCGATCGATCCGTCCTTGCCTGGACTTCCTTCTTCTCCCGATCACTTTCAAGATCTCGGGTTATATGCGTTTTCATCGTAAAGTACAGTTTAATTAGGTAGGGAACGCCGTATCGCACGATATATCTGGGTTCTAGATAAGCAGCTGCTCGAATACAACCTTTACAATTGAGGGTGCCTAGATTCTTTCGTCCTTTTTGCTTTCATTTGAATTTAACCAATGTCATATTGATTTCGCTTGTTTAATAACTTTCGACCACATTTAACTGAATCAGTCGGAATGATTTTCAAGTTTATAATTGGAATGAATAATTCTTAAACGTAAAACAGTACTTGGAAAGTATATGACAGGCTAGGATTATGCATTAGTCAATAACGAGGTTCTCGCAAAGTACGTTGTTTTCAGGGTCAGACTGCAAGTTCACTTTCACAAACCGACAAACGAAAGTAAAGGGGTTGCACATCCGCCGGTGGCGATGGTGAAGCAAAGGAGTAAACAACACGCGGAGAACATTCCTAGCAGGAGCAAGAAAGCCAAGTACGCTATAGTCCGACTTGAATGGAAGGATGGAAGGGTGGCGCTTGATAGTAAAGCAAGTACGGTAGAGAGAGAGAGACCGAATCGGCGGGAAGGGAGGGTGTCTGCTTCGCCACTTCGGAAACTCTTGTGAAGTAGCGGGAATTTCGGGCTTGTGGCAATCTCCGTAAGCGGGTCAGAAACTTCTTTCGACCCTTCCTCTTACTGCTTGACGCGTTGCCTGAGGTTAGGGAACACCGATTGGGTTTACTATCATCTCGCCCCTTTCTTTATTTTTTTTTCTTTCCTACTAACTTGTAATTCGCGAAAAAGACAGTAGTTTTTAAAAGATTTTAACTTGAGCAAAGTTATACATTTAACCACGCGATTAACATGAAAATTAGCCTATGCATGTTCCGCAAATTGGTATCAGCAAAGTATGCATTAATTAGATTTGTAAAGTATGAGTATTTTGCAATTATATTTAATTCGATGTTTTTAATAGTGTGAAATACAGATGAGAAATACTGGATGGCTTTGAATCTGCAACGTTTCCGTGATTTGCATTGAAGTCGTACAGTATGTCTGACGTTGCTTAGTGACGATATCCTGAACACGGAAGGGCAATTGATTCAATTGGGCATGAACACTCTCATGAAACGAAATGCAGATATACATCTATATATACAGCTCGAAAGCTTGCATTGATCGATCGGAACTCGATACATTACCTTGCGGAACCTTAACGGGTAATATCGATTCTTAGTCACGTAAGACTAAACGTGTCTATAGATACGTCCGATGCGACATTAACGTTCTCTTTACTGACGAATCTTACAGTAGTAAATTTGAACTCGGAATTCCCATAAAGGGTCCATTTAGAGTTCACATTCTATCCAATCAGTGGAGTCTTAATGCGTCCGCATGAAACAAATCGAAGCGATATTAAAACTAGATATTACATCCGCAGTTTCTCAGCAGGTAGATTCCTATATATATATATATGCCGAATGTACTATTAGAAGCCGGACTAGGATTTTGGAAGTTGTATTCGTAAAGCACAACGTGGGTGCTAAGGGGTTTCATGTATATATGAGTGTACGATCACGTCGACGATATTTGAAGTGAGCGATGGAGCAAATGAGGGTGGGCGAGATGATGGCAATGCGGAACGAAGAGGGAGAAAAGGGGCTCGACCAGAGGGTGTTACGATAAGGGATTGAACGTACCCCAGCATACTCTGAGACGAGCAAAAGGGTTGCGAGTGGCACCGTGATGGGATCGACTGGAGTTGAATTGATCAGCGTTAGGGAAATTTCGTTACTTTTAGTCTGATTCCGATGAATCACGTTAAAATATTCTCGATAAGCATGCGTGTATCGAGAAGTTAGATTTTTATAAAATTTAATGTCATGGAAATGGATGAAAAGTAAATACTGTTGGCTGCGATTTGATGAATCGTATAAAAAAAAACAGTCAAGTGTCGAGCAGTTTGACACATTTTTGTATGAGAACACGCAAGAAGAAACCGCATAAGAAGCATACGCAAAGGCGGTGGTAAATGAGTAAAAACCCAGCTAAATTTGAGAGGCCATGCATGGAGGAATGCGAACCAAAGAGGAAGAATAAGAGGCATGAGAGAGGTTCTGGGTCTGGAAACACACGTCAGAGTATTAACGAAATTTTAACCAATCAATGGGAAGTTCATTAGCCTGATACCCCGCACTCGGTGCGCGCAGGCACCCTCTGCACCCCTTACAACCCTCGGCCGTTCGGGTTTCGGTCGGTTGCAAGTCCGAGCCAACCCCTCCGTTAGCGCCAGGCGGAGCACAGCGAAACAGTGTCTTAGGGGTAGATCGCGAGGTTCAGATTAATTTTGACTCATTGGGGTCTCGATTTAAACAAGTTTTTCACTTTCACGGTTAGAATAGTTTTATTTACTTCGGTGGAAAAATTATTTGAAAAAAGTCTAGTTATTTACAGTTTACGCGAATTGGTTGTAACGATTAAGCAAAAACTTAATGACGGATCAAACAAAATAGAGTCGTCCAATACAAAAATTTCAAGGTTGACAAGAGAATCGAAAGAATTCCGGAGAGGCGTTATCAAGAAATTGCGAGGCTCCTCCCCCGGGAAAAATTAGCTTCTCGAATCTCGTCACATTAGTTATTCCCTCAGCCGCCCCGGGATTCTCACGAATGCGTTTTTTGCGCTGTCATTTGTCTCCAATATCTCTCGCTGCCCATGCCGGCATCACACCCTCGTCTGGAAAGCGGTACGAGGGCAGTTAGGAGGGTAGGGCGGAAGGGGGACGAGAGACGCGAGATATATCAAATATAAGCCACAATGGCAAAAAGAGTCAGTGTGCGATGAACGCCACGGAGACGGAAGGGCAGCGTGTGGTAATGGTCGTCGGCGCGTCGTTGGCGGCCATGGCTTTCCTCAGCGAGGTGGTGGTAGTGGGCCCGCGGACGAGGTAGCGGGTGGAACAGAAAGAATGAGCCATTTAATATCGAGATATGTGGAGAGTGAAAGAGATTTACATTTACGTCGCGAAATTACCAGAATATCGTTCCCCATGCGCGTCATCTCGCAAGAGTTTTTTGTCGTTACTCAATCTTAATAATATCAAGTAACAATAGGAATCGATAAATTTTACGTTATCGATATTTCACATCGAAATTATCCAATAATCGTTTATTCGCATCATCGTTAAAAATTACGAATTTCCTCACGCGTATAATTAGCATTATCGAGGATTCGAGGATATTTGCGCGATGGATGCGATTGTCCTTTTCCCTTGGCGTTTCGCTCCTTGTCCCATAGAACTCGCAACTTTCTCATTAGCCACTCGACAATGCGGCAACGTTAACAGTATAAATCTGACGGAGTATAATAACGTGTGCTCAGACGACGATCGACGGCCGCCGTTGCACAGTTATATACTCTATGCCCACACCCAGAATCGTTTCAGGAACATCGAAACCGTTGGTCTATTCTCCCTGACCTGTACGACAATCCACTAGTCCTTCGTCTGTGTATATTTCTGCTCGCGTACACCAGCGTGAATTTAATATATACAGACGTGGCAACTTCCTAAGTTGAAGAGAGCGAATTAGATAGACAGATATATAGAGATAGACGGGCAGAGAGGGCGAGTGAGAAGCAGAAACAAAGATAGAGCGAGGAAGGCATCTCGTATAAATGTCAGAAATTAGCTGTCATGCATTTTGTATCGAGCGGTTCTATCAATAAACGACAATGAGCGCGATGGCACCGTTTCGAAAACTGCTGATTATGAAATGAATGTGCTATCTCTCATTTGCTTGCTCCGCACAGACAGCCATCGAGATTGCGAAATGTATTCCCTTGTATTTCTATTTTTTTTTTTGTATCGCTTAAGCAATATCGATTATTGATTTGCATTTTTTTGATATTCGATAGAGACGCGTATTGACAATCAACGGCTCAAATATTCGGTAAATATGTAATAAAGTTATTGGAGAAATGTGTAAACGATTTATCCGAAAATTTTTGTAATAAAATTTCGACACTTTTTAAATTAATTTTTTACAAACCATCGGCGAACGCCAATATTTAGCACGATGGAACGTGCGTTTAATCCGTCTTTATTTAAATTTCCCGTGGACATCGCGAAATGGTCGAAGTAAATTATACCTAAAAAATGTAACTTTAATAACGGATTGATTTTTTTTTCTCGACGAACAATTTATAAATGGAAAATCGCGTAACCTAACTTAACTTAACCTAACTAACTTTCTAAAAATATTAGCAAGCTTAGAATCGAGCAACGAAATTTACGATGATTTATGCTGAAGAGTATTGCAGACTTTTAAAATCCTTTTTAGTTATACAATTTGCGGAACGAGTTACCCTGCACGATATTCGTCGTATTATAAAATATATTCCTCTTTCGACCATTCTTCCGCGGTTCCTGATAGAAAAAGTAGCCATAAAAAAAGAGGAAAACGGTGGGCTGGTTTGCCGCTTCAAATTTTACTCAACATTACCTACGCTCGGACGACGTCTCGGTGTCCCTTTCTACGTAGTACGTGCACTCCACTTCTCCTTTACACTAGTATGTTTCAATATTTCTCTCTGCCGAATACTCTCCCATATATACGGCTTCTACCGAAACAACATATATACGCCATCGGAAGCTCATGATTGCGTGGGCGAAAGCGAACGTGTCTCCATAAACGGCTGGGACTCAATTCAAATAGGCAGTATTTAGAAGTTACATATATGAGGCTAATTTTAATTCTCGACTCTTATATGCTTGATCGAGTTTCCCGATTTGATCGCGTTATCAAAGTCGAGTGCGTTTGACGGCCATCAACGACTTTTCGCGCAACCATCCTGGGAGATGATAGCATCTATCGGAAATCTTTTCACGAGAGATTTGCTGAATGTTTTCATTGAAATATCGATGAATAATCGCGCCTTCCATTTTTATCTTTTGTCCGATTTCTTTTCATTTCTCTCGTAAATAATTTTTTTTTTGCCTCGTTATTTGATATCTCTCCCGTTCTTCGAGAATCGCGATTTTAGGCCTGCTGGCCAGCCATTAATTTCGTTCGCAAAATCGCCCTACGTGGTAAAGCTAACCCTTTCCGTTTTCACATAAAGCGAGTTCTTCTGTTCGGATTCAGATTTTGCCAGTATTTACTGGTGAATTAAAACGTATTATTATTCTTGAAAAACTGAATTGGCATTTCCTTAACCGATGTATTAAACAACGTCAATTTTCATCTACGATAGAAATGCAGTGGAAAGCACCAAGTGACCAATGGTAAATGAATATAAGAAGAGTACGTATATATATATAAGTAGTCAATTGTTAGGGTGAAATCGACGCGACAAAATAATTCAAAGTATACTTGTATTATAAAGGCAGTAAAGCGATGTCTCGCGTCGAATCTCCAGCATTACAACTGGCACTCATAATCTGATGTGTATTATACAATGAGCTGAACGAGCGAGCAAAAGAGATATGAACGCGATAAGTGGAAGTGAGAAAGAGAAAGGAACAAGAACACAGAGCATCCCCTCGCGACCCCTTCCCCCGCAGCCTCTTCCTCACACCACGACGTCGGTGCTCTCTCGTAATAAGCATAAATCCTCGGAGGCTTATCTAGCGGGCCCAGAAGAACGCTAAAATAAAATATCATACATTTCGCCTTCTACCCTTCGCGCGCGGTCGTTGTTATGTTACGACCAGCGCGGCTTCCGCGTTTGCCACCGTTCGTTTCTTGCTCGTTCCCAGGGTGATGGGTATGTGTTACCTATGCAACACATTGTATCCTGAACTACAAAAGAAAGCAAAACGAATCTATGATTCAGTCTCGATTAAGGCCACTTTTTTGTTAACGGGACCTCATTTGCATTTAGTAACAATCGGAAGGAGCCAAAGAATAATTCCTCTGAATTCTCAATTCTTGATCAAGTTTATGTTTACTCTGACTTTCTTCTTGCAAGATTACAATCAGAACTTCCGTATATGATTGTAATCTATACCGAGATGTATACGTAACGTCATAGTGTTATTTGTCCAGTATTAAGTCTTAAATTCTTTCGCTATTCTCGGGAAGATATTCCTGTATGCAAAAAAAGATGATACAAGTTTTCCAGGCACGATCTTGATTTTTAAGGATTTACAATTTCATCATGAACATTTCTCGTTTTTCTTGTTTGTGGTATAACCATTTGTATTGCAGTATTCTCTGGCTTTTATGATGTGATGGTGCAAAGGATTTAGTAGACATTGATATTTCTAATTTTTATGCTCATTAAACACACCCCACAATAAATCACGATGTCAATCAGTTATGATCAAGCAGTGGTATTTAAGCAGTAGACGCGTCGATGCGTTATGAGATGTTCGATAAAGACTCATTGGAGGCAGTAATGAGGCAAGATACATTTGGCCTCTGCTTTGCGCGGGTTGGCAGCTGGTGGCTATGTGCAGCAATGAATATCGAAACTGGCATCAAACGCTGATGTAGCCGAATAGGAAAGAGAGATAGACCGTGTAGACCAGATTAGAGGCAGAAGGAACGAGTTTAGATAGTAATGGATGGATGAGGAGGGGGTGGTAACGAGTTGGGCTCGAAGCTCGATCAGTCATTAGACAAGTGGGTACAATTCACATATATCGAGTTGTAAAATCGATAGGGATGCCCGTTAGCTGTGTATCCTGTAAGGAGTACGGTTTGGAAGGGATGAGATGCGAGCACTGCACGCTACCTCCTTCCCTCCTCTTACGATCTATCGCTCTCCGTCTCGCTTTCACTCTTTCTCTCTTAGTCCCTCGCGACCCATCGCCTCACGTAGTTCCACACCCTCGCATCACGAGCCCCTTTCTCTCTTCGTATATTTCCCCTGCAACCCCTTTTGTTGCTTCGGTTGCCCCCCTCTTACACCCACAGCTCTGGCCGTCATACCACCCTCAGGCCGCTCTCTTCCCTCGTCTCTTCTTCCTCTTCCACGGGCATCCTCTTGCCGCCGAACGTATCCAGTCCTTGCATATTAATCCTACCCATAATTCCCACTTCCCAGTTTGGGCAACCCTTCGTTCGTTCTGCAGAATAAGAGAGAAAGAGTTAGGAGCGGAGAGAGACGGAGACGCGGGCTGGCTGAACCACCTATCGATTGGGCTTTCTTTCCGAGCACGGCTTTTAATTGGCATACTCCTGCGGCAAGAAGAGAGAGAAAGGCACAGAACGAAAATAAGAGAAAAAGAGGTGGAGGCGGGAAAGAAAGAGGAAGAGAAGAGCCGATGATGCCTAGGGGCGCTTCGCGGACCGAAAGGGTTGTTGCTTCCATGGTAGTTTCAGGTATCTACTGATTTTCTTTTTCCAGTTTTTTGCTCGACTCGCTCTGGGATGAAACTCCACCTCATACCCCTTATTACTTGCCGCTGACCATAGCAGATAAACCGATGTACACTCGGGACGAGGAGCATCCTTTTTATCGCAAGCGTCTTTTATGTATATTATCAGTTCTTTTATTCCCGCTATAATATAATAGTTACGGTGTATGACGGCTCACGAGCGTTCGCGAATGCCAATAAATGTCGACGTTTTGACGAACGCTCCCAGGGGTTGGCATAGGGGAAAGAAATGAAGATCGACGCCTGTCCCCGTGTTTCCTTGGAAATAATCGATACGTAAATTCATAAGCGTTGTGTAAAAACTTGACATGGAAGGCACCAACGCTCTGTGAGCTGTCTGATGGTGATACGGTGTTATTATAATTTATTCCCTTTCATAAAATTGCAAGAAAGCAACGATAAACACTACGAAGAATCCACACAATGCCTTCATCCAACTGTATAGAAATAACGTTAAAGTAATGTAGCGTAGCAATTAAATATATACTAAGTCGTTCCATGCTGATAACAACTTCAATCGAATTGTGGAGCATGAATCGCGTTTCCATGTAAAATTGCTAGATGCATCGATGGTGAATGCGGATAACATCGTAAAATTAACACCAACCTAACGGCCATCTTTCCTACTACACATCTGCATACGCGAGCCGCAAGGGGGATTCTAACGTGCGTGGACATAAACTAGTAGAGGCGCTGCTTAAACTAGTGTGCGTGTACGCTGCGTGTAAATGACACATTCGCATACCACTACGCGCGAAGATTGATTATACTGCGGGAGAAAATGTAATCAATAGCTAGACAAACAAAGGTTTGAATAACAAAAATCCCGAAAGATAAGGGTTTCCGTTCTTTTTTTTTCGAATAGCTTCGTTGAACTATCGTTAGTTCACGACCACGTGATCAATTGCATCCTCCAGTTTTTAGCCGTCTTGCGTGGCCACTCGATCCTTGTTCGTATCATTGTTTATTATAATCCGTTATCATTTCGTTACTTCTTCTACAGTGATATTTTTACGTATTTATGAAGTATCGTTGATGTCATGTATGACACAATATATGAATTATATGTTAATTATATATCATTCGGAATACACTTCATTCAATAATAGAATTATTCCTTCAAAAATGCAGAGAATTTATTTAAAAGTTTTTAATTCGAATTAAGGCTGAGCGTCACTGTAGTAGTACCGAAGATTGCAGCGTGTGCCGGGGCGATATTGTTTGGACGCTTGCAACAATTGAATGCCCCCGCGGCTTTTACGAATGAAGACATTAAATTTAACAGCTACGTTACGCCTCCATGGGTCCGAGTTGTACGAAGCTTGGTTATTAATTCCATCGATGCCAGGCGAAACTGCAAGCCGATCATAAGAGGTCTAATGGCTGAAACTGGAGAATTGAGATTTTGTAGTGGTTTCTCGAACCCATATACAAATTTATAAACGCACGCACACACACACTCACGCATATATAAACCATCAACCTTTTAAATTGATAGTTAATAAAATTGCACGTTCCAAGAATTTCACGAAATGAAAATCAACCATAAGACATTATCGAAGGTCGTCGAACGCGAGGGTGTTAACTCCACCTGTCCTTTGCGCGCGAAATCCCTTAACGATACTCCGCCAAGCGTAACGACATTAATGGCGGACATGATTACGAGCTCGATCGTACAATTTCGGAAACTTAAAATTATTGACTTATAGTTGCACTGCCGTTTTCGTTGCACTCATCACTATTGACAAAATTAGAATGTACAGAAATGTGTGACGATCACCGTGATTTTTTAATTTAACATTTTACAATGCAAAGAAAAACGTGACATCTATGGGTAAATTTAATAAGCAGATAAAAAATGCAGTAGTGGCGTCTGCATATCCTGTAACGGAGGTAGGAGCTTAGAATTGAACAAAGCGGTGTGAATTTTATAAAAAATTGAAGCATCCGATCCTCGATTAACCTTTTGTAACGAACGAAAGGGCGGAAAAACACGAGACCGAATCATACGGCTCACCTTAACCAGGAAAACAATTGGCAGAATCGTTTGCATCGAGCAGTGGAAAACCATTCGGCTTTAGAGCTTTCCAGTCCGCCTATTCTCACTCCCTTGCACGTGTTGGAGTGTGCATGCACACGCGTGCAGGTGGTTGAGTAGTTTGAACGGTCGGACTGGGAAACGAGTACACACCGAAGCAAGCGAAGTACACGTGGATAGGTTTCAAGTGGTCGATTCCGATTGATCATGCATTCGCTACTCGTCCTCGAATGCGGAGCGCGCCCGTCAGAGTCATTTGCTATAGAAGGCCGATTGCGGTATATAACCGCACCTAGAATGCGAAGAGATAAACCGCGCGATTTTTGCACCCACGGATATCGTCGAAGGGATGTCGGTTGAAGAGCCATTGGCTTTCTAGTTTCTTACCATTAATAAAACCACTTGTCCGAATACATCACCTCGTTTCTCTATTACGAAATCTCCCAAGCAAGTGTTTGTTTATCAATTGGTTTCGTTTACAGCGAAGAACAAAATAATTGCATTGCACAAATAATAAAAATTAATTTTCTTCACAATTGTAATTATTTAATGAAAATTGTAAATTGCTAACAATATATTTTATATTTACAGATTGCTCATTATGTGGAAGAGGTATCCAGGTTGCAAATGAGTTTTCAACGCCTTCAAGAAACGAGTGCCCAGGCGACGGCACGCCTGGAGGAGGAGCTAGAATCGCGTCTGCAGCACATCAACCGACTCGAGAGCAAACTCGAAAGGCAGAAGGATTACGATGACTTAAAACGCGAGATCACCATCCTGAGGTCCATCGACCTATCTCAAATTCCAACGGGTGAGCCTGGCAAAAGCCTTGAACACCTGCTTATAGAACGTTCTAAGGCATTTCAACAAGCTGAGACGCTGAAACCTCCGAGCACTCCCGATGCACTCGGTAAGTCTCGTCACAATCCGTTATGATCATAAAATATAAAAATCCTTGATACTGCCCTTTGATCTAGTAGCAGACAAATTGTCTAAAAAATCAATTTCAATTTTATCGATCGAATGACAAAATTATGACAAAAAATGTTGCGAATGGGTATTATAGTGATTTTTGTTTTAAATTGGCCTTGCAACATTTTCAGTTTAAGAATTTCAATATGAGTGTAAAAAAAATCTGCTAATAATTATGCTGCTGCTCTGATCTTCGGACCTGACTCACTCTCCGAGGCTCCGTCGTTTGCTACATAACCAAACGACTCCAGGCTCTGATTTTAATAATAATCAAACTTATAACTCAGTTCGAGTCAAAAAACGTTAGATAGGAAAGAGCTTGATTATCTAAAATAACTCCACTATCGACTGTGTTAGCACTATTTCTTAACTTCTGTGATTCTGCTTCTTTTCTGTTCTGTCTCTTTTGCCTTACCACTAAACCATTCTCTCTTTTCTGCTTTACTTATATTTTTCGGTGATTTTTCATCAGGCTTTTGCTCTGGCTTTACCACGAAATTTCATCTGTCTCTTCTATTCTGCTCAACACCGCTGCTTAGGCTGCACTTTTCTCTACCGCGCCTTTCATTTGCTCATTTATCATAAAAGTCTCTCCCCCCTCTCTCTCTCTCTCTCTCTCTCAGTCTATCTCTCACTTTCTCTCTCTCTCTTACTCTCTTTGTCTGTCTGTGTATCTCCCTCCGATACTCGCTACTGTGCAGATTTCTCTTCCAGTATTTTCGTGTGTACATAATACCTGTAAAAGCGATACAACGCTACCAGGCACACGTAAAGTCTCCGCCTTTCCCTCCGCCGATTTTGGCTCTGGTTTCCTCTTTTTCTGTTTTCCCAGGGATCCACGAAACCTTTTATTTGTCCTGCCGTCGCATCATCACCATCACCACCGCGCATGGGACGCGCGTCGAAAGGCAAACCTCCGTGTACGCAAATTTGTGAACGATATTCGCAATATTTGCTTCGGTACCGAGCTATTGTTTCGAGCTCCGAGTTTATTATGAATCGATCCGGAGAGGACAAAGTGGTAGAGAGATAGAGGGAGATACTGCAGCGTCACCTCGTTTTGAATCAAACCACGGAACCCTTCTCGCGCCAGTATACTCATCCTACTTCTCTGCGATGTGCCCAATTCACCCACGAAATTCAAGTTCCCTTCAATCCTAGAACGTGTATCGAGCTATATGAGACCAAATGCTTCATCTCAAAAGGTCGAGAACCGTGCTCGTATCTGCTCCATGAGATATGTCTTTATTCTCTCTTCATAAAAGGTTTGCTTGGCCAAGCGTAGGTCTTTCAAGATACGTCGAGTGCAAAATCAAATCGTTTAGTTTTTTTAAACGCTTAAAACTTTTATTTTGCGTTATATTAATTATGCACTTAAACTATTCTCTTTCAAGGCAAGCACCGATAGAGAGTCACAGACCATCTAAACCAATTTATCTTCTTTTTTTTTAATACGATTATGAAAGTAAATTTCTTAGTTTTAATTAAATGTTTATACAAACAAAAAAGTTGTTATAAAGAGGACAATAAGTAAATATGTTTCATAAATAACAATACAAGTAGCTACGACGGCCGCAATCGGAAGAGTTTAGTCAATATCATTGGATAAAGTTCCTAAAATAATATCCCTATATCGTGTCGTCGTGTTGATGGGGTCCCTTGTTTTGTTTGGTGGTTGCAGGAGGACTATCGTCACCCCTGCAACGGGCCGCGACCGCTTCGCCCCACGGGGCAGTGAATGCACCGTGCTCCCTCGTATCCTCCCAGCAAGCACTTCCAACACGTTCCACTCCAACACCGTCCTCCGCAACATCGACGACTTCAAGTCTCCTTTTTCCACCGCCTCTTCAAAACGTTGAGACCTTCGGTTCCTTCCTTGGTGAAGAAATCGTCGCTAACTGGAGGCGGTCTTTGGAGAGATCGATCATGAGTCAGCAGCAGCAGCAACAGCAGCAGCAGCAGCAGCAACAACTACCATCGTCCCAAGTTTCCCATCAACAGCAACAACAAATACAAACGCCATCCGTTGGCCTTCATCCTCCAACAACGCCCATTAGTCTAAATCATCTTCCATCACCAACAGATCCAATTTCATCGTCGAACACACCGGCCAAGTCGAGCACACCGCTGGGAGGTGCTGGGTGTCTGGATTCCACGGAAAAAGCATCGACGCCTATTCCTGGACACGAAACTCCAGCTCCGCCAACTCCTTCATCTACAACGGCTCTCATCTCACCGCCTACCTTACAACCACCGACATCGCTCGCAGATTCTACTTCCATTAATGGTGGCATAACTAGCGTATCAACGGCTCCACCGCCTAAAAGCCCAGCTGAAGAATCCTGTCATAATAACAACAACAGCCATCATTTAGCAAATAATAATATTGGTAGTCTTAGTGCACTGGACTCTCTCAAAAGTCCTTTCCGTTTCGACGATCGTACGCACCCTTTTCGGTTTGGTGACGAATTTGGAGCCGCTGGTATGGCTGGAAGACTCGGCGAATCCCTCATTCCAAAAGGCGATCCCATGGAGGCCCGATTACAAGAGATGCTACGGTATAATATGGACAAATACGCAACGCAAAATCTCGATACTTTACATATCGCTAGAAGAGTTCGTGAATTACTGTCTATACATAACATTGGCCAGAGACTCTTCGCTAAGTACGTTCTTGGATTAAGTCAAGGCACCGTAAGTGAACTTCTGAGCAAACCAAAACCCTGGGACAAGCTGACGGAAAAGGGACGCGATAGCTATCGGAAAATGCACGGTTGGGCGTGTGATGACAACGCAGTGCTGCTGCTGAAATCCCTCATCCCCAAGAAAGGTGAGTTGACCTCTCTTTCTCACTTTTTTTTTCGCCGCTATTAAGGAACTCTCGCCGAGGTTGTTGACATCTGATGTAGTTGGTCACTGACGAATATGTTTGCCTGCAATTATGTCTACGTTGCGATTCCCAGTGACCAACTAAATCTCTGCCATAACACCTATATATTTCCCACGTTTCTTCTGCCTCGCACTGCCATTAATTAATATTTCACCGACTTACTAACCTAGTGCGCGCTACAGTTTAACATTCTTTTACTTTCTAAATTCGGGGTTCGTTGGGTCTTTGTTCTTCTTTAAAACGCATACCTATATGTTCTGTTAACCTATATCTGCAATAGGGAAGCTATGTAACAATGGGTATTGAGAACTGAAATCATATTTAGACTTTAGAAAAATATCATCCGATATAAAAGATATGATTTATATAAGAATGAAAAATATTCATTCGTTTTTTCTACATATATAATTGGTATTATATTTTAATCATGCATTCAATACTTAAAGTATACTGTTGCTGGTAATTATAAGATTGCGTTAAATGGCTTATTTCGACTATTAAGCTGTTCATTTCATTCCACGGCTTTTGGGAACAGTCCGAAGTTAGCGATGAGTTGCAAAAGTATGGCCGATAATTTTGAAATGTCAGGGAAGCTTCCAAATGTTTTAAGCCTTTCAAAAAGAAAGATGCACATAGCAGAAAAATGGTACGATCGACATCTCTGTGTAGTTTTAATCTTCGTTGTCTTTATTTCAACGTGACAAGCCAAGAAAAATGAAAAAGTTTACTACTCATGACTCGATTTGCGTACGAAAGCATCAGATTGGAGCTTTTTGGATCTACAATAATTTACTTAACTTGTGTTATTAATTAATTAAGATTAAGGCGTAAACTCTAAAAGTCATTTGTTTTATTCGATGGTTATTATCGCTCTTTTATAATAATAATGCTGGAATTGTATTCAAAAACCTACTGCATTTTTGAAGGTAAAAATGATATCCAATTAGATGTCGACGATATACTTTTGCAGGTCAACTTCGCAAAATCACAATAATACGTTTTGACGTGGTATCCAAGAAGCGCACCAAATCCTGGGAAAGCGAATGAGTCGTTTATCTCGAAGAATGTTTCCTTTTTCTTGCTGAAAGGCATCAGAGGTGGTGGTTGTTGAATGATTTCGCCATGACTGTTACCATAGCTACTCGCCAATTCTTCTTAATTACGTTCTGAGCTGCCGGCGAAGTGTCTTCTCGATGTAAAAAGAGGGGACAAGGCCTGCCGGTGCGACGCGTATTTCACTGGCAATTACCGCACTCCCGGTATTATCCGTAGGCTCGTGCAACTCGCGTACAAGTCGCGTACGTAGCTCACGTTATCGAGTGCGAACGAGTATCGTTTCGTTCATTAGCGGTTGCCTGATTTTATCCGATTTTCAGCATCGTTCGCCGTGCAACAATAGCCCAACTGCCGGTTGGCGAATCGTCGGGCACGTCCCTTTCTACTTTTATGCGCCTAGACTGCAACAATCGGTAAAGTTTCTTAAGCGCAGTCGGCGAACACCGCTCCATCGGTCGCATTCCCATGGAATTAAACCGCTGTGCGTTTTGTAACTGCGCGCATTGTCGACGCACAGGTTGCTTCAGAAACGTCAGCACCCAACCTATTACTCGCGGCTTTGCTGCTACGATTTTACGAGAATGTAATTACCGTGAAATGTGATTTCCTCTACATTCGTGACGACGGATTAGTCTTTTTCCTGGTCGACAAAAGGAGAGCCGGATATTTTCATTGTCCCTTCGCTTGCATGCTCATCGGTCGAACGATTGCTGTATTTTTTAAAGATTTTTTCTGAGTCTCTTATAATCTTGATGATTGTAGCCACTGCCATCCTTGTTTTTATTCGCGAATTGCGACTTTGCCTTTTTTCTGTCAGTTCAACAGAGGATCTCGACCAAACGAACCGCAGCCATTGTAATAATTATGTTATTAATAACGTTCCGTCATCCTGCGGAAATGAAAATCGACTCTGAGTCATCGAACCAATGCAGACGCGTCATTGCGGCTCAACCGAGCGTGATCTTCCCTGCCATTTAGTTCGCAAGTAAAGTAAATAAATCCATCCAGTTTGTCAGAGGATGTTTTTCGAGACTTGACGGTAAACGTGAAAACTAAGTCAAAGTACCGCGAGAAAATGACGAAGTATCCTTTTCGTAAAGTTTACTTTATATGTTCTGCAATCCTGATAGATAATATACTAACAATTATAACTATTAGTATCAGAAATGCAATCCTGGGATTGATGTCTGTATTTTCCAGTATTTTTAATACTTGTTAAACTTAATAATTGTAGGTAGGACTCTTTCTTCAAGAGTCGAGTCTACTGGTGTAAATTTCAGTTAAGACGTCGAAGGAGGGGTTTGAATCGTGAATTACATTTCGATAAAAGACTCGTTTCAGGCGGCCATCGCAGTTCGCACGTGTCTGGTTAGAATCGGAATTGCACTGGCACGAGCCTAGACGCGCGCTGGCATAGATTCAAGCGTTGCAACAACGCGCGCGCACACAGTTACGGTCGAGGAGCTTTCGTATCGGCCGGTACTACGAACGAGCTCTCGTCTTTATTCGCTCCTCCCACTCCAACACCTGGTTACAACTGGAGATCAATTATTATCCGAGAAATCAGACGAGTCTCGACTCTTAATTTCTCCACACGCTGAGTTCTCCGATTATCGCGCGACGGGGCTCGAGTCAGCGAGGGGCGACTGCATCTCTCAAGAGCAATCAAAGTCGCGATCGATTGTCGATTCGTCTGAGACTTGTGGCTGATTGGTCAATTAGACGAGAAACACGTAGGAGGACACTCTTGCACAGATGGGGGGAAGAGACCGCAAAAGCCGAGACCGCGTAGAAAGAGAGGGGGTGGAGAGGGAGAGAGACCCCGGAAGAGGATATTTTAATTATCGCGAACGGGGTATACTCAAGGGCTTCGAAATCGCCTTGCGGCATTATCGATTTTCCTGATACGCTAATTGTAATCATCTTCTATTTTAAGCGTTAGATTCAAAGACGCAAACAATGTCAGGAGAAAGAAACGTTGTGAAGCCCCCTTTAGTTTTACTTTGATTTTTATCGGATTTATCTTTTTTGCTATTTACTTTCGAAATTGATCGGAAAGCAGAGTGATTTGTAGACTTTTTAAAACGATCACAAGATCAATTTTTAATCGAGACTTTCTTATCAATTTCGAGAAAATTTAGTTAGTTAAGACCTAGTTAGTACTTTTAATATAAGCACCAAACCAATTGAAGAATGCACCACAAGTTGTGCCTTACCCGTAGAGTATGTTTCAGGCAAAGAGCAGGGAATGCCGCCATTCGCTCGCGGTCCCCAGGAGGGAGGACCAACCGATATGAGCGACGAGCGAATCGTTCATATGCTCTCCGAATCCGGGCATATTCAATTAAATAGGAGCGAACACGAAATGTCGAATGACGCGGACAGCAAAAGTCCAAATCGCGTTGGTGCTTGCCCGAGTCCATTCAGCAAAGATCGCCTTGACAGCCAGAATCGACGATTGAAGAAGTATGAGAACGATGACATTCCACAGGAAAAGGTTATGAGGATTTATCAGGAGGAGCTTGCCAAACTTATGGGACGCCGGCCGGATGACATGCGTGGACCACGAGAATTTCCTTCCAGGTTTGTAAAACTGATTTTCCGTGTCACAATGTTATTGTAATGGAGATGTTGCAAAAAAAACTGAGAATGTTTTTCAACTAGAAGTACTAATAATATTAAGCAATCAAGTAAAAAAAAAGTCAGTCTTATTTTTCTATAATTGCGAAAAAGACAACGCTCTGGAGTTTAATGTAATATCAGATACAAAAGTCAGAAATCAATCATCAATCGTTTGTAAAAACTCGACAAATATGTTCGATAAGTATCGGCACACAGATTTTGTGCAACCGGTCCGGGCGAGTTCGTCGCTTTCGGCGTACGACGTTTGCTTTAAATTAGACTGTATATTCTATATTTTGCTTCGTCGCCCGTCATCTGTCTTAACGGGATGTAGCATCACTAATAATTCATAGTGACTACAATAGAATTTTTATTGATTTTCCATCAAAATTGATTACGCCAATCTTCTTGACTACGTGTGCTGCTCAATTTCCACTTTTAACAGACACAGCTATTACTTACGAGTGTATACATGAAACAATTCTTCGCTATAATTGCTAAAGATTGATTTTTTATTTCGTAGGTTAACGTTTAATTGAAATAATTTTCTTAATTCCGTACAAATCATTCAAATTAAATATCTTTGAAGAATTATTTTTAGTGAGAAGACTTAATTCAACTAACAATTACTCCGCAATGTTCGTATAAACGACAAGATGCTATTTTAACTAACTATTTGCGTGACTTCGGCTTCATTTTTTAATGCATTAATTCTTGTAAATTTCGGAATCGAAATATACATTTTAAATAATATTGATTTAAAAAATCGCATTTCATTTTTATAACGTACATTCCTCCATATAATCACTTCGTGACTGATTTTTACATTTCTATTTTTGCACTTTAAAATGCACTAGCGAAATTTTTTAATAATAGATTCAAATTCAAACACGATTGAGGACAGCAAGTGAACCCGATTAATTGTAGTGCGATGTTTCCACACTTTTTCAGTGGCCAAGGCCTGGGTGTAGAGCGTACTCAGGAGGAAATTCGCCTCGCCCTGGACGCTTATCATCGAGAATTGCAGAAGTTGAACGCACCGGGACTTCCATATCCTCCGCAGATCTCGGGGCTTTTAGCGCTTCAGCAACATGCGCTCCAGCAGCAACATTTGGCAACCAATGGCGGTGGAGCGGCTCAAGATCTCAGCCTAGGCAATATTCTCCGAAACAAAATGATCAACGGCGTTTCAGAAGAGGAGAAGGAGAAGATGGAAGAAGCCATGAGACACGCTGGAAGCGCATTCTCGTTGGTCAAGCCGAAACAGGAAGCGAGTGGTCCACAATCAACGCCCGGTGGTTCAAGCGCGAGTTCACCGTTGGGCAACTCGATTCTTCCTCCGGCGATGACACCGAGCGAGGAGTTCTCCGGTGCAACCGCGGCGAGTCCATTGCAGAGGATGGCGTCCATTACGAATAGTTTGATCAGCCAACCGTCCACGCCCACTCATCACTCTTCTAATCAGAGGCCACTGAAAGCTGTTCTTCCGCCAATCACGCAGCAGCAATTCGACGTGTACAACAATCTCAATACCGAAGATATTGTGAAGAGGGTGAGTTTAGCGGATATTTTCAATATTTGGTTGAGGAAGCTTTTCTTGGTCACATAATGTTCTGGTCGTTTTATATTATTACTGCCTTAGATATAATATAATTCAATATTCGACCTTGTTTATTAAATGAACACTTATTTTGTGTTTCAGGTAAAAGAACAGCTTTCACAATATTCGATCTCGCAGCGTCTATTCGGAGAGTCTGTCTTAGGCTTGTCACAGGGTTCCGTGTCTGACCTTCTGGCGCGACCTAAGCCGTGGCATATGCTGACGCAAAAGGGCAGAGAACCGTTCATACGAATGAAAATGTTCCTGGAAGATGACAATGCCGTGCACAAACTCGTTGCCAGCCAGTATAAAATCGCACCTGAGAAGCTGATGAGGACCGGCGGCTACGGCGGCCTGCCTCGTAAGTTTAACTCAGGTCAATATAGATGTTTTGTTACTTTATTTACACGTAGCTCGGCAGCTGATGTGAGCGTTGTTGTTGTACGGCTAATTCGTTGATTCACTGGCACTTTTATATGTAAATACTAGGCATAAGGCGTAATTTAACACAGGAGCAAGCAACTCGACGCTTATCAACTAGCTTCTGAACTATGAGAGGTAAATTTCCTGACGTCAAATAACGTAAAATTTTTGTCTTTTTTTATTACAGCGTGCGGAACTCCGATGAAACCGATGCCACCAACGAAGCTTGTCCAGGAACAACTGCAGAATGCCGCAAAAGCTCAGGCCGCGGCACAAGCGGCAGCGCAAGCAGCAGCACAACACCAGCAGGAGAGCCAAATGCAACTGGGACCGTCGCAGCAGAGTCCTCAGCTTTCGTCGCATCCGCATTCGCAACCGCCGCCACCGATGATGCTGACACCGACAGGTTCGATTCTCCCGCACACGCAATTGGCGATGCAGGAACTTCAGAAGAAACAACAGCAACATCAACAACAGCAGCAGCAAATGAACTTGCATTCACCTCATCATCAAATGGCACCGTCTCCATTACTCGCATTACAGCCTCATCATTCGCAGAGCGTTTACGAAGTGGCCGCGCTCACCCCAGAGCTAGATACGCAGACTATCACGACGAAAATAAAAGAAGCTTTGTTGGCGAATAATATCGGTCAAAAGATTTTTGGCGAGGCGGTACTCGGCCTGTCGCAAGGTTCGGTAAGTGAACTTTTGAGTAAACCGAAACCGTGGCACATGCTAAGCATCAAAGGTCGGGAGCCTTTCGTTCGAATGAATTTTTGGCTCGCGAATCCGCTCAACATAGACAAACTACAAGCGCTCAAAAACGAACGACGAGAAGCTAACAAACGGCGTCGAAGCAGCGGACCCGGTCACGACAACAGTTCCGATACATCGAGTAACGACACCGCCGAGTTTTACCATGCCGCATCGCCCGGACCGGGACCAACATCCGCTAAAAAGCAAAGAGTCTTGTTCAGCGAGGAACAAAAAGAAGCGCTGCGATTGGCCTTCGCCCTCGATCCCTATCCCAACGTCGCCACCATTGAATTTCTCGCTACCGAGTTGGCCCTCTCTTCGCGAACAATAACCAACTGGTTCCACAATCATCGCATGAGGTTGAAGCAACAGACACCCCACGGCCAACCCGAGCCTCAGTCGCCGCGGGAACCAGCTCAGCCCTTCGACCCCGTTCAATTTCGACTGCTCTTGAACCAAAGACTGCTAGATATTCAGAAGGAGAGACTAGGCTTAAGCAACGTTCAGCTCGCGTATCCTCCTTATTTTAATCCGAATATTGCCGCTCTCGTCGGCAATGCCCTTAAGGAGCAGTGTTCCGGCCTTGATTTGTCGATGGGCTCGCTGAAGCGAGAGCCTAATCAAGAGTTCGAAGACGACGACGTCGAAGATGCCATGAGTAATCTCGGCAGCGAAGACTCCGAGGGATCCGCCGGTAGCATAAAGCGCGAACCTGCGGAGGCACCGGCCCCGACAGCCGTCAGGTCGAACCGACGGAAACCGGCGGCGCCCCAGTGGGTGAATCCCGAATGGCAGGAGGCCCCGCGAACCGGCGACGAGGTCATCATCAACGGCGTCTGCGTCATGCAGACCGATGACTACGGCGTCAAGCGGGAATCCGAAGAGACCGTCCGGGTGGAGCCGACGCCGGTTCAGGACAGATACGAGGAAGATGCCCAGAGCGACATGTCCTCGGTATCCGGAAACAATGGCCCGGACCACGACAGTCCGGTACCGAGCCCGAAGTCGGCGCAGAACAGTCCGGCGACCTCGCCGAGGCCTTCGTCAACTTCGCTCGCTCACCCAGCGACGGAGGAGAGTCCGAAAGAAGTCGTGAAACACGAACCGGAAGAGCCGTGGGACTACTAGATTCCGCGACCCCTTCAACATTGTATTTATTCCAAAGCTGTGAGCGCCGGCCAAGACAAGCCAAACGTGGGAATCGACGGAAAAGGAGTATTTAAGTTAAGTTTTTTCTAATAACGAAGCCAGCGATAGGATTCGGTCGACGCCGAGTCCTGCCTATGGATAGGGCATTATCATATAAAGTGAGAACGCCGAGTGACTGGAAGTTCTAAAAAAAAAAAATTACGGGACGAACCGATTTTGAGGACTGCAAGCCATTCCGAGCAGAATCAAAACGAAGATAGACAGTGAAGATATGCGTACGAGTGCGAGAGAGAGAGAGAGAGAGAGATAGAGAGAGTGTGTGTGATTGTGTACGAGAGTAAAACAGAGCGATCGAGAGAGAGAAAGAGACTCCATACGACGATAAGCGAGCAACGAACGAAGAAGAAAATAAAATCGTGATTAGTAATAAGCGAACGCGAGAGAACTCGCTCGAAATTTCGAAGAACCCCGGTCGCCATTCGCTTCGTCCGTCCAAGACGATGTTGCACGAAGCGAAAGGCGCACTCAGTTCCCGGCAAACAGTGCAATCTCCACGTAACAATTGTTAGATTGATTTTTAACCGAACATAGTGAAACGAGCTCGTCGTGTCGGCGAGTGCGAGATATTGCATAATTGTGATTCATGTTATCGTTTATATCTACCCTCGAACCCTTCCCATTATTCCCCCACCCTAATCATCCTAATCATCCTCATTATCCTCCATTTTAGTCGTTAAGCTGTTGACGTTATTGCATATATTTCGCTCTCGAGTTGCGTATACATATATAAATATAAATATTTATATATATATACATGTATCTGTATATATATATGAAAATATAAATGAAATTACATATATATATATATGATATATATACATACATATATATATATATATAAAAAATCATCGATTTTTACGTTGTTTTCAAAAAAAACGTGCGCAGTAAGTCCGCTCTTCTTTCCACGTCCCATTTTGCTTGCCCGCTATTTATGCCGCGAGAGAGAAAGAGACGAGATCGATCGTGACGATCGCATAAGGTACCGTTACCAATGTTAATTATTATTATTATTATTATTATTATTATTATTATTATTATTATTACGTTATACTATTGTCGTCGCTATTATTATTGGCATTTTATTAGTGCGAGCGTGTCAAAGCGTTGTACAGTGATTCATTATTAAGGATTAATCATTATCCGCTCGGAGAGAGAAGGCCTAGCCCAGTTTTGTTTTAATTTTCTATCGCACAGCGATTCGCCTTTCGGCGAAAGAGTGCGCTGTATAAAAAAAAAAAAAAAAAAAACAACTAAAAAAAATAAAATAAATAAAAAGAAAATAATAATAATAATAAACAAAGTATAAAGAAAAAATTGTACCGTAGCGATTCGTATTGCTGATTACGAATTATCATTATGGTCATTCGTCACCTTTTATCGTATTAAAATTATTCTATTATACATATTATTATACGAAATGATGAATTATCGTTAAGGGGATAAAAAAAGAACGAGAAAACAAAAAATGAAAGAAAAGGACTACAAGATGAAACGGCTTGTGAAGCCGATGTGATAGAGCTTAACGACGACGACGACGAGGAGGGTGTGCGCCTCTCTCCCGCGGGGGACGTTTGCGAAATTCGAAGAAAACCGCGCGACATATGCGAGACAGTGTAGATGTCGCCGCGGTGCGCAGAAGCGGAGAGGGCGAAAGAGTCGCGGCTTCTTAACTGCGTCGTGACACAATGTAAATACTTTGTACATAGTTATCGATTACGGCCACAAATACACAGCAACTTGTACGATATACTCTCCTATCGCAGTTAACTCTGTAATACCATACATGTACGCACGATCAATACGAAAAGTGAAACACGTTCAACTTAGTAGACCCGCTTAGTAGCAACGGCGAACAAAACGGATCGCGATCCTTCGAGAATCCGGCACTGCGCCAATCAAACTAGCGTCTTATCGAACGCGCCAAAATGGATTTCCCCCCTTCGACCTAACCTCATTCCAGTTTTTTCTCCCCCCCCCCCATGTATATCTTTTCGATCCGTCTCGACGGTGGTGCCAACGAAAGTGTGCATACCGTCAGGCCAGGGTGATCAGGCAAAAAAAAAAAGAATCGACAAACTTCAATTTGAAATGTACATCCCCACACCTCATCCACCATCAGCTATATATAACCTGGCCACCCTGGCGCTGCTGCCCTTTCGTTCGCTTCGAAAAACGAAAAAACAAAAAACATTATCTAGTCGCGAGTTTTTCGTTTTTTTTAATCTTTTTTTTTTTTTTGTTACTCTATCTTTTTCCTTTTGTCAACTTTAGCTGAACAACCCGGTGATTTGACTTTCTCCGTTTGACTTTCGTGCGTCGCGATAAGAGAGATCAAGTGTAAATACCAAATGTCTTCGTTTTAAACTAATGACACTTTGTAGCCGCGCGAAGCATTGCGAAATCATCGCGACGCGAAAAGTAATAAAAACTAAAGGAACTAAGAGGAAGCTGTCTTTGACGAAACTCGATCTCACAAGGCGCGCTGATACCAAACTAAATTATTTCGTTCGCAAATGCATTTTTTCTAGACTTTCGAAACTTTTTCAACTTTTTAAGAAAATTTCTGTATAGCCGCACGGCCCACACCCGCGTATCGTGTCCGGGTATAACGTCGTTGAAAACGTCGTCGACGGCATACGATGATCGGATTCGAGAAACCTCCCGCGACGACGATACGCACCAAAACAAAAACAAAAAAAAAAAATGACAAAAAAAAAAGAAAAAAAGGAACCTCGTTTCCACAGATGGTCGCCAGGAGGTTTCTCGATCGGCGGCGGGCGACGGCCTATATGATTTTCTCGCTCATCGAATCAGTATAACTAGGTTCTTTGTAGATACTGGATTAGTGCGTAAATAGCCGATAGCTTTAATTATTTATCGAGCGAGAGAAAGTGCGAGCAGGAACTTACTCGATAGAGTATAGCCAGTCGTGTAACATAAATAAAGAATAATTAAAAAATAAAAATAAAATAAAAACTCCCATAGCCGCGGATTCGCCAGGTACCGGGCTGAATCGTGCCCGCGCAGACTTGGCGGGGCGTCAGCGGCGGCAAAATCATATCGTAAACGTAATAATGAATATTTTATAATATAAAAGATACAACAACAAAAAAAGAACAACACTGTAGATAGAACATTCGAGGCGAAAGAAAAGAACGAAGCTATCGGATAGTCCGTTATTCCCCTTATCCTTTATCCCGCCCTTCCCCTCCCCCTCAACGCCGGTACTTCGTCGCGAAGACGAGCGTATAATAAATAATAAAAGGCTCGAAAAGAAGCTCGAAAATAAAAGCCGAAAAAATGCGATTAGAAAAGCAGAGGCGAGAGTCGAGGACGCGCGCGTGCTGTCTTCGCTCATCTTCATTAGTAGTGAAAATAATGTATCAAAGAAAAGTACGAGAGGGAATTTTACCTGCAGTAAAAATAGTTTATTGATTTGTATTTCATTTCGAACTGTATAATAGCTTAAAGAGTATCCTGTACATTGCATAAACACTATTGCACTATTGTTTTAAATTGTACGTTTATGATTATTATACGAAGATTAAAAAGAAAAATAAATAAGGTATACAAAATATATTGAAGACACGTGGCAGATTTATTGGCGGTCTTTCTTTTATTAATTATTATTATTATTATTATTATTATATAGCTCGTGGCGCGCGCTCGAGTTATATATATATATATATATATTGACGCGCACTACCTATTCCTTCGAAGCTATTATACGCTCGAAGTGACGAAATCAATCCATATCTTCCGCGATCAAGATGAGAGGCGAGAGCGAGAACGAACGTATACAATGGATGGAAAGAACAAAGTAAAAAATAAATACATAAAAACACACACAAAGTGAAACATCGAACGAAAATCAAAGGCGCGAACTACTTTTTCGCTGTAAATACGTATATATTAGATAAAATTATATTATTCATATCATTGTCTCCATTGAACATTTCTAAATTAAAAAGACCTGTATTACAAATGACGCTAAAATTATTATTCGATGGCCCCGTCCTTCCTCTCTTCGTTCTTCCGTTACGTAAAATCAAATCTTGTCTCAAAAAAGTATAGGAATCACGCACATCTTTCTTGACTCGCGGCTAAGTTACAACCGGAATTCGACTGCCACGCCGCTCGATAAAACGCCGGCAAGGGGGAAGCCCGACACCCGCCGCAATACTACCTTACCGATCGCTGACAATTTTGTTAATAAACTGTTTTACCGACAGGTGGTACACGTTGAGAATCGCGTCGGCTATCCAAAGGTACAATTCAAAAAAACTACGCAGCTTCACATTTTCAAACGCACAATTTCTTTCGCTACGCTATACAGCCGTTCATTGCGCATATATATATAGTTAAGAAAATCGCAAATAAAGTGTTTGGCACCAGGAGAAAAATAAAATCAGTAATCAGACTGCTTCGGCATTTGAAACTTTAATTGACAATATGAAATGTATAGACGGACAAAATGATGAAATTTCCAATGTTAAATTTGCACAGGAACCATAAGTCCGGGTGTCGTGTGGACGCGCGAACGCACGCGTTTGCCTGGCTTGTGTGTAAAGTGTGTTGTGTAACTGTGTGCGCGTGTCAACCAGTTCGTCATCTACCCAGCTTCAATGTGGACTCGATGGCTCTCGAAATCAATTACCTATTACTCTAGACCATCGTCGCGAAAGTCACCGCTTTTTTTAACCCTATTTAGAATTCGTTATTTTGGCAGCTGACAGTACGGAAAGAATCTCACACTCGCAGTGTCGCAACTGACATTCGACATCGTCATCATTATCGTAGTAGTAATTCGTATATGTATTTCTCATCACTGGCATTACATTCAACGATTGTTATTCCACTTCGTTCATCGACTTTACAAAAATTTATTTATATATATACGAAAGTAAGAAAATACGAAACGACGCTAAGGAATTATTATTGTGTAATAAACGTAAACGTATCATTTCCGTTTAAATTACAGGACCTAGGGGGAGGGGGGTTGGCATTTAAGGTCGAGGAAGGACGGGGAAAATAGGGAATGAGGGGTAGGACTTGTTTTGCTTCGTGCTGATCGTACAGTTTCGTATCCCTGAAAATGGATGACAGGGGCGAGCCGGCAGAGGATGGAGGGACGTTATGTTTACAATAGTTATTAATAGTAAGATATCATTCGTACAGAGATTTTTTGTATATTATGTATAGTCGTAAATTACGTTTTTAGCTGCATTGTTTAAAATGAGCATGTTTAAAATGAGCTGCGCGTGTATAACCTTCCTCTTCATGATCTTATCGTAGGTGGCCAAATGTCGGTAGCAGCAATTCGAAGTACTGTGACGTGAGTGCGTGTGAGCTCTCGTCTTACAGTTTGCATTAGGATAGGTCCGGTATTATCCGTTTTTAGTGGCACTGTTGTCCGTTAGCTTTATGCTCGACTTCGGTTTCTTTCACACAGTGCTTATGGCTTCCCTGCGATTATAAATGTCACATTTAAAACACATTTTCAGACAAATACAAAAGCTGCAATAAAAATAAATATAGTGTACATTAATGGTGAGTTCTTCAAAGTCAGACAGAGGGAAAACAACTGTTTACGGGAAGTATCAAGTAAAAAAATGAAAAATTATTGCATGTTAGAAAATAGCATTGAGAACAATGGGGTATTGTTAAGAAACATTCATTTATTTTTGAACGTGAATATTTTTTAATGATTCCTCATTGTTCTTAATCCTTTTTTTAGCTTGTGCATAATTTTCAATAATTTCTCGTTTACTGGGATATTGTGAATGTCGTTTTCACTAAATTTTAATCGTAAGAATTCAGAATACATATAGTGCAGTGCCTCCTACAATAAAAAATCTAACCAAAATACAAAAACTATTTCTCGTATATGAAATAGGCACCGTGTCGAACATATCTGCCCGTGAAGAACTCTGTATAGTGTACAGTGTACAATTATAATTTTCAAACATTATAATTTTTGAAAAGCAGAAAAAAAATTATATTAAGAAAAAAATTTTTGTTTGTTTTGTTTCGTAAGAAATGTTCTATTTTAAATTTATCGACAAATTATATATGATAATGTTTGCTTTAAAATAACAGAGTTGTAATAATATTTATATTATTTATACATAGCGATGAACCATGTACTTATTCATATATGGATAAACTGACATGAAAGAGGTTATCAAGTCGTATTATTTTGCACTTTCTGCAGTAATATCTCGAAAATTTGTTCGGCTATCTGTAATTTTCTTTCAACCGTTAAAAAGTACGAATCTCTAACTTTCATTCTATTACATTTTTCAATACCGAAATGAGTTCGGCAATAGGGGTTTAAAAAAATTCTAGCATACACTTCGAGATCCAGAGAACCTTATGAAGAACTACCTTAAGTTAATTAACGTTAAAAAAAAAAACCTAAAGCGCTTCAGCAGGTGACATGATAGTAATTAGTAAGTAAAGTATACCCCTAACCTAAAAAATCTAAATCAAAAGGATGCCTTGAACGACATTTCTGATCAGAACTTCTTGATGATTTTTCTGTTGGCTGTACAAATTTTGAGATCTGATTCAAAATTACAAGGTCTTTAATATCATCTAATACAGTTCAGTTATCCTTTAATTTAGTTTACTTTAATCAAGTTTTTCCTTCATTTTTTTCATAAAATATATTAGTCAAAATTTATTTCATCCATGGCAAAATCGTCAAGAAATTTAACATCCTTGTCGATAAAATGTTGTTTACTCATCTAATAAATATGAATTTAATACTATCTATACATTTTCTAAAATATATTTTTTTCTCACAGCTATGTTAGACATAGTTGTTATCACAGAAAAAAAAAGATGGAACAAAAAGAAATGACGTTGAAAGTTTGATTTTTAAGAAAAAATTTAATTTTGTACATTTGTATTTGTAAAAACTGATAAAAATAATTGAAACTATATAACTATTTACAGTAAGCAGAGAAGAGACGCAAAAGAATAGTAATAAATAACCTAAGAAATTACAAATTTTCTATAAATACGAACTTTGTATACAATTTAGTATTATACAGTTTTGCGACGGAACGAGAAACATTTCCAAAACAAAAACTGTCAATATTTATAAGCACGTTACTAAGTACTATATATTTCTCGATCTGTGAAACTTCATATAAATTACGCAAATAATCAGCAAATACACAATACTTGTTTAAATACAAGGAGACTGACATTTTTAACAATTTTAAAGTACCTCCTACCATTTATTTGTACTCATGTTTACAAGTAAACCATAATAGGCACTTTGAATTAAAATAATCCTCGTATGTAATCAGCTGTAAGGATCGCTATCGTAAACATACTGTTTACTTAAAAATACATGCAGTAAGTGTGGTTTGAAATGAAATTCGCATATATTTTACACTCGGATGCTTAAAGAGGTTATGTTTTTTATATATAAAAATTTACTCCCAGTATAAACAAATGTATGTGAATCAAAATATAATAAATTGATGTGTATTTATTCAAATTACGTCTCATCATGTTACACTGGTTCATTCCATGTTTTAAACTCATAAAATACAAAATTGGTATAATATTCAAGTAAATAAGAAAATCATGAATAATTTCATTACTAAATCCAAGATACAAATGGCTGTGCAGACTTTTTGCAGTCAATGCAGTCAAAATTGCATTTGGTAACTGTCGCAAGTTAATCTGCTCTTCGATGAAAATTTTAATTCATTTAGTCTTCTAGTTACAAATCGAAGGTACAGTCCAATATGCATTCTTGTTTACCTTATATATATAACACCAGTATTCTGTAATAAAATTTGTATGAAAATTCACAGGTATTCTTTCTTCGAGCTTATTTTACAAAAGTAAACTAGAATTTATAATTTCTTAGATTTTTGTCTTCGTGTATTATTTAAGATAGCATATAGGAAAATAACGTGGGGAAATTAATCAAAATAAAAAGTTCTTTTATTCACAATATTCCAAATGAAATTCTTACCAGAATTAAATAAGTCTCTCCAAGTGTATATTTACTTTTTCCCTACATACATTCCTCTTGACTTTTTCTCACGCACCTAGCCACTTTCCGTTTGAACTCTGTATAGCTTTCCCTCCATTCTTTCTGTAATAAAAAATTAAATATTAGTCCAAATTTTAAAACGAATTTATCTAAGATCATAATATAATAAATATCAACTAAAAAGCTACAAATCTTAAAAACGATTATGCATTTGAAATAGAAATCGTATCATAATCGAATGCACTAATAAAATTGTTGCAGCCGTGAACAGTCGGAATTTGAATACAATGAAATACAAACCAATTTCAAATGTCAACAAAAATAAGATATAAAAATTAATTTCTTGAAAATAAAACAAAAACATTTATAAGATAGTCGTAAATTAAATAAATTGACAAAAAAGAGTATACGATCTCATTGCCAATAGAAATAGTTTTGTAAGAAAATTTAGATTGTACAAGTCTGTTCAATTTTTTAGAAAGAAATCCATTCTGAAGTAATTCAAGTCTTCTTGTGAAAAAAATATTTTCTCTTATTCTTCCGAAAAATATGCAATAATACTAAGCAATTCTGAAAAATCTTTTTGTCTATTTTATTCATCAATTTCCATTTGACCGGTTGAATAGTAGTAATTGAATATATAACGAAACCAATCGATATCTCTATCATCATTCCAAATAAAATGTTGAGATGAAACAAATTAAGGAATATTTTGAAATTTCACTGCGCTCTGTTAGATTCCGTAGATACGGTAGACTATTAAATTGAAAAATCGAGGTTATGTAGATAATGTGCATACATATTTAGTTTTTCTTTCTTGCAGAATACCTTAAATTGACCTTAAATAGTTACACAGAGACACAAGTCTTTAAACAATAATCTGCAACTAAATTAGAATGGATTTATTTCCGGAATATTTATAAAGTTATAAAACATTTTTTGTTTAAATAATACTGTTATTAACATATTTCCAGTGAAAAAAGTGAAGCAAACTATATTTATAAAGGAAAAGACGTTTACTTATTTTGCACCAAATGTGGTCAATACATCCTATAAATATGTTTTTTTCAAAAACTTACGGCGGCATCTACATTTGCGGGACTTTCGTCGTTTGGATCTGCAAGCATACTGATGACACTAATGAGAATCGTTTCGACTGTGTGAACCGGTAGCCACCGTTCCGACGCTTTTTCGTAGCCCCATTTGTCATCACCAGGTTCATGCAAGATTGATATGCACACATCACCATTCTTTTCAACTAAGAACAAAATCAATTAGTTATTTCTAATCTGCCTGACTATGTTCAATATATAATCAATATTAATCATTTGATTAAAAGGCAAATTAATGGCAAATTGATTCTATAACAATAAGGTATTTAGTATCATACATATACATAAATATCAACCTGGCAAACGTGCAACTACTTTATATTTCTCTCAAGTCAAATAAATTGTCACTTTTTGGAGATTATTCGATGGTAATATACAACTAAATAACAATTTTTGTAAAAAGTCATATATTATATTCGAAAAAAAAAAAAAAAAAATAAATAAATAATTTTGCAATGAAAATGAAAGAAATTAATTTTTGCAATTTTCATAACAATGTATTGTAGTAGTAAAAAAATTTGAAAGTAAAAGCTTTCTTACTCGAGTACCAGTTCTATTTTTAACACGCCTGAAACACATTTTAAGATTTCGGAATTCTTGGTTCTATTTTAATTAAATCTATTTATAATATGTCTTCAATTTTACTTTATATATACCAATGTATGCTCTCATAAAATTTTATTCCTGGTATTAAAAAATAAATATAAAAGAGATGCAATTATCGTTTGTATAATTTAAAATTGTTTAATTTTTTGTTTTGTAAAATTTAAGAGGTTATTGAACTTTATAACGATACGTTTTAGCATATTGAAACGATAAACGATATGTTTTTATAAGCCTTATGAGCACTGTACGAGAAAAATATACTGAATATGTTCAATGGATTAAAAAATATTTGTAATTATTACTACAAAAAAAGAGTTATGCATTTTAAAATATATTAAAACTTATACACTGCAAAAAATACTAATGAAATAAACAAATGTGTAAACTCACTATTTGGATGCCATATTTCTGTTATAAATTTCATTCGTGGTGGCCTGAGTGGGTATTCCTTAGGAAACTGTAAGTGAGCTTTGAAGAAACCTCCCTCGCTACAAATAAAATAAAATTTCACGTTAGGTATGCATGTTAAATGTCAATAACGTTTATCGAAGTGCAATCTTATGATGTATCACAAGTCGTTTGGACAATTTTACTTACTATAATGTATCCGGAGGTCCAATAATAAGCACTTCCCATCGATATATGTCATTGTCGTCAATAAGTCCAGCAGAAAACCCTTCTACTGGGTTTTTATTTAATTCTGAAAAATCAAAAGCTTTCATAAATATTCAGTGTTTGCATCGCAATTTCTGTAATTTTTTGTTGCTATCTTATCAGTTACGCTATAAACAGATTAATTTCGGGAATCGCAGCCATTCTACAGAAAAAATAATAACAGATAATGAAATATTAATTAGTATTGCTATTAAAAATTCATTTTTTAATACTACAATTTTTACAATTACAATTGTTCTGTGAATGCTGTGTGTAAAATTGCACATTTCCAACTGTTTAGTTAATACAATATGATTAAATAAAATTTAAAATTATCACGTAATGAAATGGATAAGAATGTTATAAAAATCAAACAAGTACAAATCTATTCTTTATATCTATTTATTTATTTTTCGTATTTAAAGGATTCTTGTTAAAACCCGTTTGATAATTTACTTGATATATTTCCAAATGCACTCGCATGCCCATTTCTTGCATAACATGATGAAATCTGAACTATTTTTTAATTATTGTGATTTTCGTCAAATTGAAGAGTTTACATGTGAAAATGACAAGATTATTGATATCAAATACAACCTTTGTTTGAAATTCAAAATTAATTACAAATGTTCTGAGGTTTGCTTTTCGGCTGTATGCTTCGAAAAAAATATGAGAATAGAATTCTAAAAACTTATAATTGTACGTAGTTTATAAAGAAACACATTCTAAATAATGTTCGTCGTTAAAGCATTACCCCCCAAAGGTCTTTCGACAATATGATATATTTATCCCTTATAAATACAAGTAATTATTTTTAATGCTATTCGTAGATAGTTACTTTTTGTATTATGGTAGGTCAGTTTTGATCTTATTATATTTTTTCCTTGTTATTATAATGGCTTAGTAAACTAATCGCTTCCATCGTTCAAGCTTCCGTTTAACTGTGGGACATTACACTCCATTTACACCAGCTGCTTGGTCTGTGCATTAAAAACTATATTTGCGTCAAGTTTCTGAATACAAACTAGCATTGTGAGACTCAAAGAAACAAAAGTTAGTTTATGGATATCAAATTCTATAGACAAGATGAATGCTGATCTGTGTATATTTCATGATATGATGATGCCCCAAAAATATATTGCCATAAATTTAGAAGTGTAACACAGACATTATTTAACTCCAAAAAAACTTGAATGAAATTAAATGATAAAAAGTATAATAAATGTTTAAATTTTGCAAAATTATGCATTCTCGGAAAAACTGGTCACAAATTAATATTATGTTCTGTGAAATTCATTGCAATTTATCAAATAGATAATCAAACAAATATTTGTAAAAACGATTAGTTTTATCATAAATAATTTACTGTGAAATCTGAAAACTTATACCATGAGTTACAATTTTATAGAAGCTCTATATATGAACACCTGCTACAGGTGCTACAGGTGTGAAAACTCTAAATTTAATTTGTCGATTATTATTCTTTGCACTCGAGTAATCTTTGTTAATTTGAGTTAAAACAAATTTGAGTTAAAATGAAGCAGAATAATGATTTTAATAAATATTTCACTAATACTCAAAAATGTACAGCCAATATTGATTTAGAAGACTATAAGTTGCTGAGACATTCGTGCACTCACGTTGTAATTTAAAACATGAAATATTATATACTTTTTTTTTATTTTTTTATTATAATCCTATTTTTTCTAGATATTTTAATATTTGGTTTCTTTTTCCACTACAAATTACAGCGCAGATGTTCGAAATGTTCGAGTCCAATAAAAATTATAAAAAATATTTAATAATTATCTTATACGATTTTGTATTTATTATGGATAACAAATGTAGAAAACAAGGGAAATAATGTTGCAGGTATTTTGAAAGGGAAAATAAAAAAATCACCGGTCTCTTTCTAATCTAATTTTTTTTATGTTTTTTTCATTAGATTTCAACATTTGAACTTCGGTATCAATACAAGTCAACGGAATTTCAAGAAACTTTACCAGTAAGTTTTTTCTTGCCTTATGTAAAATTTTCCTACAACACAGAAGGTCGTATATTGTATATTTACAATATTTGCGTATAGTATACTAAATATTTTAAATATTCTATTAATCATTTTAAATTTAAGTATTTCTGATGCTTTTCAACTGTAAAAGCCTGTCATCATCGATTAAGTAAATCGCAATGTTTATGCAATAAATACTAATTACAATACACGACATAAAGTTCTCTCTGATCGTATATTGATAAATTCAACGCTTAACTTTTTGCATTCTGTAATTCTAACACCTGATATTTCAACAACTGTCTATTGTTTTAAGATGTTAGGATAGGTGTTGAATTTCTTTCAACTTATCATCCATATTATATTTGAATATGTCAATAATCAGGAAATGCGAAAAGAGATGCTAATAACTAGTCATGTTTACATTGGTGGAGAAACGCGTTGCATACAAATCTACGTACATCAGCCTGAACAGGTCGAATGAAACTTGTGATGGATTATTTTTTTATTTCGATAATAATGGTTTTAACAAATTGAAAAATACAGAATGATTCCTTACAAAATCAACTATTGCGTCAGAATATATAATGTTTCATTACGTTTCCATGTACAGGTATGTAGGCATTTGTTTACTTGACATGTACACGTAAGAAAATGATAGTTGAAATAAACAAAAACAAAAACAATAAGAAAACGGACGATAACAGCTATTTCCCAAGCGTTATCGGAAATTAAAAAAAAGAATTAATAATTCCATCAATTATCATGTAGCAGAAAATGATCGGCAAACACGTTAAATTGAGACAGCGAAACTGCAATGAGCGTCGGATTGCGATAGCGTCTGACGTAAATCAAAGTGACACAACGAGCCGCTCTCTCCGGTCGGTCAGCTTTCGAGGTTATGTTTGCGGCTTGCGGCTAGCCTTTAGCATCTCCGCGAAAAACCCGGCTCCGATTTTCCGGGATATGTCATTTGAATTTTCTGGCATAACGGGCCGCCGAAATTCTTGCCGGCTCACCCGGGGAACCTCGACGATAACGAAAAAGCATCAAACGCTCTCGACCTTCAACGAGTTCGCGCAAATCGAATGAAAATCGAGCACGCCGAAAGGAAAGGCGCGCGTGGCCAAGGCGCAGTTCTAAAAATAAGCGAGGGTCATTATTTTCGCTCGCCGAAACTCGCTCGACGAGCCGGACGAAACGTTCGCTCTCGCGCGAGAGCGAGAGAGTATGATCGGCCGCGAAAGAGAACGAAAGGAGAGAGCGAGAGTGGAGGAAAGAGAAAGGAGAAATTGTAGGTTAAATGTACCGTACTCGTATTGATTTTCACGCCCCGATCGGGGCGCTGGAACAATCGAGATAACCCTCAAAAATCCAAATGAAAATTGTTAAGCCTTTAACGGGTTTCCCGTGGACTCCCGGTCATCGCGGTGATCGCCGTACACAAAGGAATTCGCGGCAGAATCCGAGGTTCGCAGCGGTACGTCTCGAGGTCGCCTGCTCGAGACTCGCCGAAAAACGCTTCCGAAGCCCGGTTTTTCTTGATAGAGTAAGCCGCTTTTTTACGCGCACCACCCTTGAATCATCGATGAAGCATACCTGCTAATTGTTTTCGTAGTAGAAGCGCGGACTGTGGCTCTGACATTAATAAAAAGTTCCGTTAAATAAGACTAAAGTTGAAAAACTAACACTTTTGGCTTGACTGGAAAGATGGCTAGGTACGTCGCGGAAGCGGTGGATGCGCATGCGTCACTGCGTAAACATATGTTCTTCCGTCGGCTTTAGGCTTCGGTCCCCTTTGGTTGCTTTCTGCGCCGCCAGTTGCGCGAAACGCCAATTCCGCAACTAGCGATACCGTCGGCGGTTTATGAAATTTCTGCACGCTCCGATGGTATCTCGAAGTTTATAAATACGGAGTACGATATACCTATGTATGTAAATGATCGGAGAGAAAAGTTGCCGACGACGAGATTTAACGCGGGCGGCGATCATAACGGTTCGCCACTTGGTCGTGAGATTGCGTCGTACACGTATGTATATTACATATATACCTCTACATATGTATATTTTGTGGCAAGCTTCGGAAAATATCGAGATACATACATACTTTTGCCGAATATGACGAATTGACGATAAAAATGGTCGGTCAGGCATATTAGAGCCGCCATTTTGAAAAAAAGTAACTAACGACCATGATAGGTTCGCATTTATATACAGTTGCAAGTGATACCACCCTCTCCGAAATATTTCTTAATGATCATGGGTATAAGTCCGGCGTTAATATTATTATACTTAAATGTATATTTATACGTGAAATATGTTGAAAAATAGAAAAGTTACTCTGAATGTCCGTCTTAAAAAACTTGTAGTGCATCAGTGTTATCAGCGTTTCCTTTCGTAGACACATTTTCAGATTCGTACACACGCAAATATATCCGGGAGATAGGAAGAAATGTCTAATGACATAATCGGTAACGACAAAACGTAAAGGCGTCGTTCTACTTTAGAACCTTAAGGTGGTTCTAAAGTAGAGCAGTTATCGACCTAACCTTAAAACAGGAAAAGTATAAATACAAAGGAATTGAAACATTTTATTAAATTCGGGCTTTGGAAGGGTGATTTTTTACACATCATATACAATCCCCAACAAAATATCTATGACATTGATTCCGAATTAAAAGCGAAAATCCGAAATAAATTATTTTCTTTACCGGCAACAAAAATAATTTATTTCGGATAATTCTCGTTTAATTTTGAACCAATTTCAGCGATATTTTTTTAGAATTGTATATATTATGTAGAATCACCCTTTCAAAGCCCAAATTTTGAAAAAATGTTTCAATCGCTTTTTATTTACACTTTTATTGTTGGAAAGCTCTACTTTAGAACCACCTTAAGGAGAGTTTTAAAATGGTATATACCACCTAGAAACTTTAAAAAAAGTCGAAATTGATTTTTTGTTGTTTCGTGCCCTGTACCGGCCGTTCTGCATCTTCGGGCCTCCATGTAAATTCACAAAATTTACGATTTATTATTAACTTTGAAATTTTAAAACGCGTTTTTCTCGAAACCGCATATTTTCAAAATTGGTAAAACCAACATTTCTCGGAATACTGTAAAAACCGATCGCTTTGAAATTTCCCTGCAATCGAAAAAGGATTCAGAGGGATTGAAAATTTGAATCCCTTTGAATTCATAATTTTCATGGATTCAAATGGATTTAAACGTATTTAAATGAATAAGATGACACCTGATTAATATATGCCACCTTACGTGATATAGCATAACGAAAATGGGTTCGTGCGCAGGCGCGTATAGAGCAGGAGGCGCTTGAGGTATTGTAGGAAGGGGAAGGGGGCTTCCTCTGGTGTCATCTTAACGGGGATTGAGGGGAGGGCTGGGAACCGAAGGTGTCATCTTATCGAGGTTCTACTGTATATTGTGGCAATATTGTAGAAATATTACTGCAAGAAACGATGTCATTTCGCGACCATCTCAGAAATATTTTTGCAATATTGCTGTTATATTCTAGAAATATTACGTCTATATTTTAGCAATATCGCAAATATCTAGTCGTAATATTTATGGAATGTTACTGCAATATTTCTGAGATGGTTGTGCAATATTGCAGCAATATTTCAATATCGCTGAAATCTATTGCAATATTGCTGCAATATATATCCTGCCGTACGGGGAATTATATTTATTTTCGGCGATATTATTTTGGGATTAACGTGGATTAGTCTGGATTGAATATGAATCCTCTTTTCTGGATTAGGCGGGATTCAGTGTTTTAAGAAATAATTTTTGAATTTATCAGTTTGGACAGATTATGAATTCAACCGAATCCATTCAAATCCTTCTGAATTCACTTCCAATCTTTTTTCGATTGCTGGGTTGGTAGGCTTATTTTATACATAATTATCTATAGTACTTCTTATACCAATTTTCTCTTCTAGTTATAGACAAAATACTGACGTATTTTTGGTTGAAAATCGCTACCTTATGTTCGGAAGTCCGCCCATTTTGTCAAAAATCGACATTTTCAAACTATATAGTTTTTAGTATTTAGTTTAATAATCTTTTTCAGTTTTTTTTTTTTTTTTTTTTTTTTTTTTTATTTTTTTGGTTTTATTTTTGTTATTTCTTTTTGTTTTTTTTTTTTTTTTTTTTTTTTTTTCTATTTTGCTTTTTTTTTCAAGTGGTTTTCAAAAAATATAACAAATGCTCTAATTTTGTATTTTGTGAATAAAAAATATTTAAAATACTCTTCAATGTGTACTTATTTAGGTATAAAAACTCTCTTTAAAAAATAACCCTTAGGTTTCCTTAAAAAAATTCACAGCAAAGACCGTTTTTTTCGGCTTCTAGGTGTATGTACCCCCCTATAAGGGGGTTCCAAAGTGAAACGACAATTCACGATCGGGTGTTCCGAGATTCCTTCTTTGTCGGCTAAACGTTAGATTCAACTGAACGTGAACATATATATATATACGCGCTCGCACACATATAGTCTCGCAACCAAGTCGTTCTATACGGAACACAACCACCAAATATGATATACGGGCCGATTTTATTTCCAAAAGTTTTTTACACCTCGAACCTGATCAAAATAAAGTCCGGCATGCTTTGCATCCCCGTAGAATCACAGTTACAATAAGCGTATTTTTCCAGACATCTGCCTAAAACTGCGGTATATTGCAATGAAAATAGCGATTTCGGCTGCATTATCACCCTTCCATCAGAGACCAAATTTTGATAAAGCGTTTCAATCATTTTTTATTTATAGTTTTCCTGTTTTGAGGTTACCTCAAGCTAGTACAATAATACCTTTTGCACTAAGAAAGTGAAGTTTCAATAAAATTCAAACGTTTCTTTCACGCAGTATATCGGTCTTGCAATTATTGATCAGTTTTTCTTGAAAAAAAATAATATTAAAAGCTAAAAATATTAAATACAAAATTTTAAAACGCGAAATTAATAATTTTTAGTCATATTTGTAGTAAGAAATTTTTTAAACTAACGTGTATTGCAAATGCTATAGTTATATTATAGGTTAAGATCATAACTATAAGTGCCCCTGGCCGTCCGCAGTTAGACTGAACCTGAACTAAGGTCAGATGTACATTTTGATTCAGATTACGTATCAGAGAATCTAATTGGGCAATTTTTGAAAAACCCATGACTTTTTGATTTAAAGTACATTTCCCTACTGCGGTAATTTTAAAACTTTGTTTATTGTCATTGTAGCGTATATCTTTAACAAATTCAGCAACAATATAAGATTTTTAAATATTGCATATTATTTTGTTGAAAATTGGCGATATCTTCACTTCTTATTGGTCAATAAAAAAAAAAAAAAAAAAAAAACGATAACCTGTAATATTTTTGGACCCTCCTTCTATCATTTTAGTGCAGATGTATCTCAAAAACTATACACAACATATAGACGACAATAATTTTTTATATCGATTTTCTATGGTGAGCACATATGCTTACCTACGTACCTTCGTACGTATACAAGATCGTACATTTAACAAAAAAACAAAACAAAAAAAACATTTATTGTGACCAAAATCAATGCTTTGACCCAAAGCTACGGCATGCGAAGTAATAAATACGTATTTATAGTACCGATTGAAGGTTTACGTTTGTAATGAGAATACATATACATATTACATGCAGATGCACGCAGATAAAGTAACTTTTAATTACAGTATCATATCATGGAAATTGTCAGCCAGTTATACATTAGCGAACTAAAGCCTGATGTGGCACTTAAATGCACTTTGATGTATATTTACTGTTAATTGCGCATCCCAACTGATTAAGCTCGATTTTACAAAATCGTAATTATGTAAACACCGCTAACAATGAATTTTATCGCATTATCCTAGAATGTAATATTTTCTAAAATATATCCAATTTTTTAACTCTACTTCAAAAAATGATTAATCAAAGTTTTACAATTATTAATCCTTTATTATTAACCAGAGTCCCTTATATTCAATCAGTATATATATACATCCATCAAAAAGAAGTCTAGTTGAAATGAAAGATTTTTACGGCCTTTAGACATGATGATATTCAGCTTGTCCTCTTGCTACAACAGACCATACATCTGCTTGAAGGGTGCTGGAAACGAGTTTGTTGACAATCACGGTTCATTGTGTAGCCGAGTGACCAGTTCTCTATGTTTACAAAAGGACTAATCAATCGTTAACCATTGCAGATCTTCTTTTTCACTACTACTTTTTAAATTCAACTGATTTATTTTTATTTCTACTTTTTTTCATGTAACTGCATGTTTACTTTATTTAAAATGGTTTTCTATAAAATCACCCGATACCTCCTAAAAGGGATCAATAAGTGTAAAGCGAGTGGTGCTCACGTTTTCTTCGATTTTCCCTACCGGTGCCAGTGTAATAAAATGTTATCTTTTGCTTGGTAGTAGCCGTTTACAAAATTTTCTATACTTAAATTTTTGCAATTTTTTAAAGGGTTGGCAGATAAAGGAGCCCGGCCAGGAAAAATAAGACTCGGAAAAAAGCCGCTCGGAAATGAGACCAAAAATGACCAAAAATGATCAAAAATGACCAAAAATGACCTACGGAAAAATGAAATAATGACTGATGAAAAAAGGAACAGAGTTCTAAGCACCCGAGTGTCAGATTAGGTTAGGTTAGTTTTAAAACACGCGGAATTCAGTTTTCCATATAGTCAGTTTTTCCAACGGCTATTTTTTCATCGGTCTCTTATTTTCCGAGTCTTTTTTTTCTGGTCTCTTTTATCAGCTCTTTAAAAAGAACCCCATTATGTTCATTTTTCTAATTCATCTTTAAAGTTGAGGTTACGTCACTGCGTCGATAATTCACGCTGCTAAAAACTCTACAATTCTTCTCAGCTGCACGGAAACAAGATTATAAAATTGGCGATTGCTATGTTCGTGTGTTCATGATGATACTGAAGTTCGAAACTTTTGGGGCCAACGAAAATAATAAAAAATATATAGGTCTTCTATTGGTTTATTTATCATCCCAAAATGATCAAAAACAATTAACCAACATTTCCAAGATGCTTTTAAATATGTACTATTATATGTACTTTTATATGTACTCTTTATCGTACAATTACTTGAACCTTCAGGGTATATTCAAATAGAAAGTCATAATTTTATGAACCGTGTTAGTTGATTCATTCCCGACAGAGGGCATCACTTACTTGGACATCCCGCGTGGTCTTATACGTGTGTTAGATGATGTAATGGAAAAACAAAAAACACAGGATGCACTGTATAAATACGAGAGATTCTACATAATGGATTTAGTCTAAATTTGAAAAGAGTTTAGCGAAGGTATTCGAAGGTATACAAAGGTAAATTTCCATGAGTATTCCATTATGTATTCTGTACTTCACTCATATATATTACTTTAGAACATTTATTCATATAGCCTTCCATCACGTTCATCCATCATGTATCCATGCATCATCTCGAGTTTGGACAAAAACAAAATAACATTCCATCACTTCTTATCACCAAACGAAACACCAAAAGTGCCAATCAAAACAGCATCAAACATTCGCCGAACACGTTTAGGCTTTCGGAAAAGGAAATATAAATAAAAATGTAAATCGCGATCGGTCGATCCACTCGTGTCTCTCTGCTTTCTCAGCAATTTTGCCGTGTTACATTTGCGATTTATGACCCGATTTCGATTCCATTTCGCGCCCCGGTTTGTTTACTTATTGGCATTCGCAGCATGTGTACCAGGTCGAGGCTGTATTCCCATCGCCCTGTACAGCCATCCTATCGTTCTAAATGATCTATAGAGCTTTTCGAACGACGAGACAAATCGACGAAACGAACCTCCGGTGCTTTTAAAACAAAGACGACTGCAGGTCTCTTGTTTGTTGGCATGTATACAGCTGCGGCGCTGCGCATTCCGCTGACAAAGAAAAACCTTGAAACAATATCGAATTACGCGGGGTGGAAATAATATTTTCTCCCTATAAGCTCCCGTCGATGTATTTATTTAATTCGGTCCAGGTTCGTGAGTTTTCATCTTTTTAGAATCAAGCTTTGTACATTTCATACATTATTGATCGAGTAACTATACTTTTCCCCTTAAAAAAGAAACGTTGATGATTTTGTCTCCGTTGTGTAATTCTAATGTAAAACATTCCTAACATTTTCCAATTGTCGATATGGGTATTCACATCAATATCATTTAATCATAAACTTGAAAAAGCAAAATTCTCATTGGTCATATTGCTTGTCGCTTATGGTCCGTGGTGCGTATAAGCCTTAAAGCTACATCTTGCGAATGAAAGATCTTTTTATAAGATAGCAATTCCAGAAAAATTTGGAAAACGTGTCTGTGATTGGTCACAATTGCTGTTTGTTATTTTTTCAACCAATCATAGCCAAGAAATAAAAGTATAAACGTGATGAATATTGAAATAATAAATGCGAAGACCAAATCGCGTCATTATTCCGTACAGCGATTTCCGTACCTGCAGGACAATTTGAATTCGTTTACGAAGATAAAGTAATGGAGTGTAAAGATTTCGATCGATTTCTGCACCCAAGTCAAAAAATAATGGAACGCGACACGCGGCACCGTAATCCGTGAAATTTATGGTCAGGATTATTATACGCTACACGGCAGAGAGGGAATAATCGGGCTTAACGACGTTACGAGCCGTCCAATGTTCTGGAGCTAATCGGTAATAATCTTTACTTCCGATTTTTCCATTGGTTCGTGCATTAATGTCGTCGATAGTCAAAAATTTTAAAATTGTCGTTCGCTAAAATCTTATATCTTTCCCTTTAAATTTGAATTTGTAAATATATACCTTAAAAAATAATATGATTTATCTTAGGTAAAGACCAATTAAAATTTCATTTAATACTTCATAGAATGTTGATTATAACCACATTAGGCCTAAGCTCGATGAAGCTTAGAACCATAGTTTTTTTTTCTATTTCACGAGAGAATGAAGGACGTAATAACGACGTTCGAGATGGAGTTTCGCGTTCGAAGCCCAATTATATACGTCCCCTTCGGTCTATACTTAGTTGTCGTATAATCATTATCACTTACTTGTTGATCATAATCAGTGTATTGAAGTACCCTCACAAGGAAACTCGGTAGGGGTACATCTACCCTTTATATCGATGTGTGCTTCGCATTGTGTGCGCATTTGTAGGATTATATTTGTGAGGATGTACGATTTACATGCAGTTTTCTGTCATGAAATAAAGTGTTGAAATATTTAAAATAGAAACGTTAAAAGAATGAATGGAAAATAAATAATGAAAGTAATAAATGGAACAGCTATACATGATATGGTTTTTTAAGTATACTCCTCGTAAAATATAGCGATTAAAAGGCATTGGAAATTTCATTAAAGTTCTCCGTTTATTCAATTTGCCGATTGAGGTTATGTACGTGTGTTTACATTCGAACTTCCTGTAAGCAGATACTACCGCCATCTGAGTTTCACAGCGGGGAATCAAATTCTATAATCTACTAATTCGAATTGATGGCTTGTAAACAAAAATGGATCAATGGCGATATAATAAAGATATATTTTAATAAAGACTATAATTATACATGAGATTAACGATGAATATTCAGCAGTTAATATGATTAAAACATAAAAACTTGGATTGATATGGATTCGGAAGTATTCAATATTATGAAAATGATTCCTCCTTTATTTTTTTAATGCTTTTTAATTCTTTCTAATCCAAGTGTTGACTTTTCAAGTTTTTATTCTATATACTAGGTTATCATCATTATTATACAGAAAATGGAAAAATATTGAAATTGATTAAGCAGCAAAAGAAAACAGATTAAAAAGTATTAAAAAGAAAACTATGAAATTTCAAGTCTTTAATTTCAGTTTCTTGATCAAAAGCTTTGAAACGTATTATATAAGAATAAACGAAATAGAAAATAAAATGAAAAAATTGTCTATTCATTACGAAGAATTGGGATGAATTGAAGAAGGCCTAACTGCATTTCAACCGGCACCAAATGTCTGTAACGTTTTTGAAATGTTTCAGAAAAGGTTTATAAAATTATTTTTTCGGATTTATAATTGTTTTTAAATTTGCAATTCGTTATAAAAATGTTACTGAAACGTTTCTGAAACGTAAGCGATTTTATCCTTCATAATTGCAAGAAATTAATAATGGGAAAGAATTGCAAATAATTGTCAAGGAACTAAATCCAGAATGCAAAATCTGAATTCTACATACAATTCAATATTTTTTCCTTCGCCGGGTAAGGAAATGAAAATGTAGCAAAATGGATTCAGTAAATGTCAAAACGAATTCATTCGTAACGAAACGAATTCATATCTATATACTTTATAATCTATTCCAATACATTTCAATCCATAAATAATATATACTTATTAATTAAATTCCATGAATTTTTATTCGTAATGATCCAAAAAATACTCCCTGCCTACAATTAATATTACTTAATTTTTGATTAAGATGGATTGAACCATATTTTTAGATTGAATTATATTCGCCCTCGGTCGATGGAGCATGTGGCGCCACCTATTATGACAGATGAAACTTCAAATTAGGTTATAAAAATCAATAAATTCACGAGGAAAATGAATAATGCGGTAAAGAAATTACAAAAATAAAAAACAAAAACGTTATGCTGTGACACAATGCAATTGATAAGATTTTGCATTTATTAAAAAACGAAAAGAATCCAAAATTAAAATAAAATTGAGCGCAATTGTACAAAATAAGAAAAAATCATAACCCTATAATAATATATTACTGATGAAGATTATACTATATATGTATAGTAATTTATATAATCATCATATTCATCAAAATCATTGTCATACTATTATTTTTACCATGAACACCTACTACGGCATCATCAACACCAACGTCATATCAACAACAACGTCATCATCAAAGTCGACGTCAACATTGACAGAATCGTCATCGTCATCGAGATCAACATCATCGTCATCATCAATTTATAATCAACATTGACATCATCATCATAATGATTTATAAAATCGCATCATATTCATCAAAATCATTCTCATACTATAATTTTTATTATCAAATATCATCGTCATCATCATCGACATCGACATCAACATCAACATCGACGCAAACCTTGTCATCCTATAGTCATCAACATATTGTCAAATTTTTAATTCATGATCGATTGATCGGCGTGTAAATGTACTACCATCAACAACATCATTACATCATCATTTTTATACATAAAATGTATATATAGACATATACTATATCAAACCAATAAAAACTAAATTATTTATCGAGGAACAACACGAAAATATTGACGATGATTTTATCAATCCTTTTATTTAGTACTGTAAGATATACATTGCTCGACAAACGATTATACAGACGTGTATACAATAGTTTTTTTTTTCTTTTTGTTTTGTATCTTACATCGTGACGTCAATTTCCGAATATATATTTACATACGGCGGTGTGCGGCAACCTTATCCGCGCCTTTTCCGTCGCGCACATGTGAACCTCTCGCATTAGGAATACATTTTCGACGTCGGGCGACGAATCGTCTTTCGCGCGGAAATATTTTCCGAACCACTCGTCGCAACGCTACGTATACATACGCGCCGAGGTGGCCTGTAGGCGCGCGTATATAGAAAATATCGATTATCGTTTCGAGCGACTCTTGACCGACTACCGCCAGGAAATCCGCAATGTATACCCTCCTCATTTATCCTCTCACTTTCTTTTTCTCTCACTGCTTTCTTTTCATTTCTCGTCTTTTTTACCCACACTTTTTCACATTCGAAAAAACCGCACAATTAAGTATGTTTGTAAGTCCGCCGTAACTGATTTACCGACTGATGGTAAGCGCTTCTGATAATAGAGGTCACTGCATTCGGTGGTTTTCTTCTAAAACAATATTCATGGAATTTTGGTCAATCGATTTCAAAACGAGTTTTAGGTACTTGGGACAGTAAATGATAAACTTAAAAGCACAATATTTTTACACACATCACTTGTCATCGCTCGTTATGTTACTGCCAAATATTGGACTATAGACAGTCCTAATTCTTAAGACGCGAAATATTTTTGCCGGATTTTGAAAAATGTATTTAATTACTGTCGACGGAATATCTTTCTTGCTTTTAATCAACGATATCTATTTTTTAAGGGGGATACAAAAGCGATTCGGTCGATAACGTCAATTCCTAACCTAAAATATTCAAATAAACGTAAACCTGAAACATTTTCAAGGCAAAATCTATTTTAGGGCACTTTTACGCGATATTTATGAACGTATGTGAATTTTCAGCGAAATCAGTTCAGAATTAAGCCAGAATTCGCGAGAATAAAATTAAAATTACACGTGCCCCTATTTTATTCCTGCGAATTCTCACCCAATTCTCAACCGATTTCTCTGAAAATTGACGTACATTCATGAAACAAGGATAAAAACGCCCTAAAATAGTTTCGTACTTTAAAATTGATCTACTTTACGTTTAATTTTGGGTATTTCAAGTTAGGAATTGACTTTATCGAGCGAGCCGCTTTCAGCAGCCCCTTAAGGGGAGATATACACCTTAGGGATCGAATAAAGATTACTTTTTGTCAATTTTTATTAAGGGACACTGTTCGAAATATCGGATTGGGAGTTTCTCTATCTGAAAGTATGTATACACATTCAACTTTTTTTATTAAAAAAAGATCCTAAAATTGTCCATATTGTACGATTATTTTTCTGGGTGCTGTAAAAAAAAACCACAAAAACCCATGTATATATATCTCCACTTGAACACGATTTTCGAAACATTCTTTCGAATTAACAAACGCATCGCAACGTTTCGAGAACATTCGAATTCCCGCCAATTTTTACAGTACACGTCCATTCGCACTTTTATGTATCGCATTAACAAAAAAAAAAACCTCTTAGCTTTTTACACCTGCATCGAGCTCGTGTACAGTAGTGCCTCCTGTCGAGTCGCCGGTAGTAAAAGAGAACACTAATTCGTACGTCGACAGGATTTCAGTGTCGGGCACTGAACGGAAGAGTATTACTAAATTTTCAACAAACACGTATTTTCGTGGTACCGGTAAAAACGCGAACGCGGATCTCTCGTACCCGCGGAAATATTTGTTTTCGTCGGCATCCCTCTAAATTTTCTGCTGTGAAAGACGAACGATTCTTTCATCTAAAAATTGACCTCTCCGAGTTTTAACTTTTTTCCTTCTTTCTTTTTTTCTTTTTTAATCGAAGAATCGCTCGTCGATTATTCCAGAATACGTAGAGAGTATTCGAAACGCTTCCTTACGACTATAGTCGAACGATATATTTATTAAAATTCAGTAAATTCATTTTTAGGCTGCGTGAAAACGCGCCTTTACGCCCGCCTCTATTTACATGAAAACTCCAACATTCGACAGCATACTCGCATATCTTTAAAGTTACAATCATAATCGTGTGTAAATCATTCGAGAATGGCACTTTGTTGCTGTTGTTTTTCTTTTTCCAGAGTATTCGTAAAATGAGAAACGCGACCAATCACACTGCTCGACGACGCTGCTTCCGCTTATATATATGTACAAGTTTATGGGCCAGGTCCGTTTGACGTTTTACGCATGCTCCGTACAAACTTTTTGATTCGCCGTAGAAAAATGTCTGCAATCACCGCCGCGACAATTGAGCGACAATTACGTAACATTCTTTCCGAACGCGCTTACGTAAACGTTGCGTAATCGTTACTTTGACATTAATGACATTCACCAATAAGTTGTTCGCCCTCTATCTAACGAAACCCCAATGCGTGAAAAACCGAAATGAATAATCATCGATACACTAGTAAAAAAGTTTGGAAATTTTCGTTCGAACTTCTATATAACGACCATATTCTATTACTTATGTACAGCGTTAGTCGCATCCACGTTAGGCCCCGTCGCTGATTTCCCTGCACCGAAAATTTCATCACGTTTCATTCGAATGCCTCGACGCGATTATAATATACTAGAGAAACTCGTTCGCGGTAATATAGTCGTTCCTTTTGTTACGTAATTGTAACGAGATGAGGTTACGCAAACGTTCGATTTGCAGACGTCTTTCGAAGTAATATTCAATTAAAACCCATATACTTAAAGTGTAATTTGTTTACGACTTCGAGGGATCGCGACTTTATCACTTATATGTATATATGAACACAATTTACGTACGCCATCTCGGTGAACTGACCAAATGTACACCAGTAATCGACGACGTATCTGACGACCTAACCTAAAAACTTGATAAACGATGCACCATTTGCGAATGCTCCCTCTGCTTTACCGATCGTTCGAAATGCATTCAACGGCCCTTCGAAGTTATTTTACCGTCAAAGTAAATGAAAAAGTTCCGGCGCGATGATTCCGAAAAGTTCTTTCGACCGTCTAATGGACGCACTTTCAGCGCTGATCAATCGGAAGCGCAATTATATAGGCGGTATAAGGGGGGCATGACCGAAAAAGATTTGGCCGTATAGAATTCGGAACGGTTCGGAGAGGGTGGCGCGAAAAACAATTCCCATGGCGTTCGACTTTCATTCGAATTTTCCTCGTGAAATTGGCGAGAAGTTTCCGAACGCGGCCGCTACTCCGCGAGACTCCGTTATATATTTCCCCCAGGACCCGGCTAAAAAGGGTCGGGAGAGGTGGGCGCGAGGGCGCGACGAGTCGGAAAGAAGACGATAAAGAAACGGAAGCGGATCGGATTCTGCGATGATGAAAACGAATGAGGATTTTCCGCGGTATACTTACGATGAAACTAAATGAAGCGATTATATCCTCCGCCGGCGATAAAAAATGTATAGCGAGAATGACCGTGCGCTTCCCTTTAATTAAAATCGTACTTTGCGAAATTCCACCGCGGTATTTCTTGTAATTGGGCAAACGTATTGTCGAGATGCTAATTAGTTCTTTTTTTTTTCTTTTGCTGCATGCAGCGCTATTCACCGGACCGGGAATTATTTACTCCATCCGATTCCTTGTTTTCTTTGTTTTTGTACGATTGCGGGAGAATGAACATATTGTATTTCTGTTAAAAAAATTAGAACCATGTTCGCCGGATGCAATTTCTGACAAGCATTGACCATGAATTGTATAAATATCAGAAATACTAATAAAAAATCATGTTTTCAACGTTTTTTATTTGAGCGGCATCTATTCTTCCCGAATGAACAAGGACCTGCTAAAGCGGCTCCAGATTAAACGGAAACCAGATAAATTATCAAGTCCAAAACTATTTTAGGGCGTTTTTATATGTTCTTTTATATGAATGTGCGTCGGATGAGCCATCAGTCTCCGGCAGGACGTCGGTATTGCGGAGCGGCATCGTACAAAAGGGTGTTCCTCGAAACAATTAACATCGCGATACGTAAAAATGAAAACGATGAACATCTTGGGACCATGAACGTCTGCAAAATCTTAAAATCTAGGTTTCTTATGTAACCAATCCTTCCGTTTAGGTTTGTCGATCGCATAGGAGGATTATTGAGAGAACACAGGCTGTCTTTGAAGTATAAACAAGTAATGACGAAATCTAAAATCGAATTTGACAAGAGATATTATTGCCACGTATGCATTTTGACTTTGTCATCTTTCAATACCCCTCCTATCTCATGTACGCGTGGTACTTCAGTTATTGTTCTTGAGTATAAAGTTCGAGATTCGGCAGTCAGTATCCTCGACCATTCGCGACGATTACTTAAAATCTCGTGGACTCCATCGATTTCTCCATGCTTCACATCTCCGTGTTCTCCTCGTCGTCGCCCTCTTCCTCGACCTCGGGCAGGGTGTAGACCTGAGGCGGCCTCAGGTGATCCTCCAGCTTGAGGATGGGCTTGCAGTCCCTGGTGACGTCGACTTGGTTGTAGGAATCCTTCAGTATGTTGATCTCGTTCTCGTGGGCGAAAATGCTGGTAGGTGCTTCGCAGAGGCTCTCCTCGGTGACGTTACGGTGGCACAAGTTGCTACTAGGAAATTGTCACGAAGCCAGTGCGAACGGATCCGAGGAGAGCTCGTCGACGCTCGAACTTGCTTTAGCTACGTCGTGCTTTTCTGATTGATGATTCAAGCGGTGAACGATCTCGTCGTGGAGGATGTTGAAGCACATGGCAGTCAGCGCCATGCCGGACATTATGTAGCACGAGCAGAACCAGATAGTGGCGTTCCGAGTCTCGTGAAGGTTGTAGCTGGGGTATGAACCTGGCACCAAGTCGCCAAATCCGATTGTACTCAGGCTCATGAAGCAGAAGTAGCTGGCATCTGTAACGTTATTACGCGATTTAGTCTCATTCCACGATTAATGTCATCTGCAAATGTCGAACCTCTAACGATTAAACGAACAATAGACATGATCGGAACTAGGAATAAAAAGGAAGTGTCAATCATTACAAGCCCGTTCAATTGCATCAGACGGTAAAATGTAGAGTAGCCGTGGAAAAATGTGTAACGACACCCACCAACGAAGCTCCAGCCCTCGAGCTTGTGAAGCATGAAAGCCCCGGCAACGATGTAGCAGAGCATCGCGCCGAGGCAGATGCTGACGGGGGCGAGAATCGTTACGTTGGGCCTGTCACCGGAGCTCAGGCTTGAAACCTCGTCCTTGGGGCTGGCCTTGATCTCAACGGAACTGGGGTACGACGAGGAGTTTGCTCTTACGTAGAAGGGCTCCTGCAGCTGAATTTGCTGCTGTTGCTGCGACGCCAACTCCTCTTGTTGTCTCCGTTTCCTCATGCGCCTCTCTTTCTCCTACACCGGGAAAAGTGACTGTTAATGAAATCTCGCTTATCGCTGGCAGTGTTTAGGCTTTCATGGATATGAACGAGTCGCGATTCTAGTAATCACACTGAGCTTTGGTAAAGGGACGAGTGTACGGTGATAGAAATCGTTTGTTATTGGATTAAATGTTCAGTTATTTGACTTTCAAAGTGATTTTTTTATCCTTGTTCGCGAGCAATCACTACTAAATCATGTTTTATGATTGGTATGAACCATTTAGATCCGGATGTCGTGAAAGCAAATGGAAAAATCGATAAAAAATACGTTTACGTGAAACGTTGATGAAATCGTAAACAAGAAACGTTCATCGCAACGATTAGCAACGCTCTCACAGACCCAGTGGCGTAAAAATAAACGTCGCTATGCAGATCTCATATCGCAGCCGCAAGTGCTGATAATTTTCTGAATAAATGGATATGATGTGCGAAGAGAAGTGTAGGAAAGTGCAACACATACGCTCACCTGCATCCGCCTCTCGTCGTAACAGCAATAGCCGCAGTTGGAGCAGAGGCAGCAACAAAGAGCCCGCGTGAAAACGCCCCTGGCGCACCTCGACAGGAGTCCTCCCGCGCTCGATAGGTACACCAACGTCAAGGGGATACCCAGACTGGCGTAAGCCATTGTTACCACTTTGCCCATCGTTGATCGCGGCGCGATGCTTCCGTATCCTGCAACAAACGGAAACGAAAAGATTATTCGATTTTCTTCTCTGTATTTGTTTTTCCTTTTTTTTTTATATTTTCAGATATTGCTCTTTAAAAAACCATAAATTCTGTCTTTCTTGAAATCCCCAAAAGTTTTACAACCGTTTTAAGAAACACGATACGTGTAGGAAGTAGGCGTATTATACGTTAATAGAATAACGAGTGATATACATGGGATGTAAAAAAATAAAATCATTGTCATTATATATAAGTCGGAATTCGAAAAACACGTGAAGTTTGCGCTGACATTTTCGTGAACATTAAATGCTAATGATACTGGAGGATAAAATATCATGTAAAATAATATTACCCCTGTCGGTACGCGTGCGCAACCTCAGTTCAAAGGGGAGGTCATGTTTTATTCGGATGATTATATCAAGAGTGCACTTCCATTCATGTAGGTTCATTAGTTATGTACACGTACGTTCATTAACTTCACTTTCTCATACACAAATGAATGTGGAGTACATGAAAAAGACGAATAAAGACCTACGCGATCCTCCAGCATTTGTAATTTACGCCCTGAAACGAGTATACTTTTCGTAATCCTACTAAAATACCACATAAATAATAGCGCTCTCTAGCGATGAAGGATTTCGCGAATTTATCTTTTACCGGGAGGGCAGTGAGGAAAGAATCTTCAATTTTTTTTTTTTTAAAGACAAGAGCCACCGGCTCGTCTCCCATCCAACGATGCCTTAATTTTCGGAGACTCGTATCCTAGTTTCAATTCAAGCGGAACTCATTAGCGAAGTGCATGCATCCGAGATGACATGTGACACACAGGTAAAGGATGAATGTGTTTCTTCATATTTCATTGGGAGCTCCTATAGTCGTGGACGGTCGAGTATACAATTATCACCGTCGTTTTGACTCGTAATTAAGTTTCATGCACACGACCCTGCACTTATTCAGTTCTTCCCAATATCACGTCGCTGAAGTAAACCTATAAATTGCGCGATGCAGAGCAGTGCTGTGCACCGGAAGTGATTTCGTGATGAATTTTTGAAAAAGAAAAAAATCTTTCAAATCACCATTTCAAATGCATTCTTTAATGAGAATGACTTCGCGAAATTCGCCACACCTTCTACTGAATTGAATTGAATTGGAACACGGTCAATTTTTAGATTTCTTGAATGCTGTAATAAACGGTGGAGACTAAGTGAGTACCGGAGAATTACGATAATGCGAACTGCTCGTGAAATTGTAAACAACAGTACTGATGGCATTTTACTACTCTCGGCTAGCATTAGAAATACAAATCGAACGTTACATCTTGATTTTCTTCAAGTGCATATTCCGACTATTACTCGCTTAACTGTTGTTATTCATTTCTATCGGTCATTTCGCGAAGACACTGAAATTTTATTAAGAAATTAAACCGAGGTTGCAAATGGATGTATCCTAGTCAATGCGTTTACATCAATTACACGCAACAATAATTTTGGCAGGCACAAAACTACGATATGAAATATTTATAAACTAAATATCTGATAAAATGAATTTATAAATGTAATCAATCATCATTTTACTTATTTTATCTCTATATAATATCATTCCTGTTGTCCCTTTACGTAATTCAACTTGCCTAGTTTCAGAAAAATGAATAAGTATTTTACATTTTAATTTATGACTCTTATTGCAAATCAGCACTTCTCATAAATATGCTGCAACCCTTTAAATTCACCTATCGTGTGAAATTATTACTTAAAATGATCCACTGGTATCGAACATAAATAAAATGATGTACGTAAACGAAATGACTGGCAATAAATTCGAAACCGGAATACAAATGTGAAAATCGTGTAATAAATTTTTATTATCATTACGCCATAACCTCATATGCACTACATGTACGTGGATAATCGCGTTTAATTGGTTTTATAGCGTATAAAGACAGAGTGCTGATCAATATTCATTTCAGTTAACGGCCGTAGCTTGACGTATTTTTGACCATGGCTACAAAAATTGCCTTCAACTATTCTGTAATGTACGTTATTTTCTTGTACGTTTCGTACAATTGCGCATTTGATTTGACGGTAAATTTTTCATTTCATCGAATACATTCCATAATAAGAATTTATTTAGTTTAAAGTGATACTTATAAATTTAATTCAATTGGTGTTTTAGAACTCGAATATATCGTTGCCACTGAGAAGACACTTTGTACGTACGAAATCAAAAAAAGTTTTTAAATTTATTATCATTATTTAACGCTAATTAGCATAGTGATTAATCTTGTTTAAATTTTTGACACGTAGCAAAAAAAAAAGTTTTGTCATTTTGTTTTAAAGGCACGTGGAGAAAACGTACATTATAAGAGTCCACGAACTGAATTTAACAATGCCCGAAGAAGTATGTCGCCAAACTGGAAACCACGATATGTATATACCAACACCCCGAAAAGGAAGCCTGAAAAACCCCATTCTCACAAGCCGAACAACACTATTAGTTCAAGACGAAGTTCATTGCAAAACCCACATGGCGTTCATTTACCAAGAAACAGAATATCACAAGTAGATCACAAGCCGAATAACACTATTAGTTCAAGACTAAGTTCATTGCAAAACCCACATGGCGTTCATTTACCAAGAAACAGAATATCACAAGTAGATCACAAGCCGAACAACACTATTAGTTCAAGACGAAGTACATTGCAAAACCCACATGGCGTTCATTTACCAAGAAACAGAATATCAAAAGTAGATCACAAGCCGAACAACACTATTAGTTCAAGACGAAGTTCATTGCAAAACCCACATGGCGTTCATTTACCAAGAAACAGAACATCAAAAATAGATCATAAGCCGAACAACGCTATTAGTTCAAGACGAAGTTCATTGCAAAACCCACATGGCGTTGATTTACCAAAAAACGCAACATCAAATGTAGATCTTGCTAGTGGTCGTCGAACTATCGAAGACCTTTACTACATTGCAGATTTTTTATCTTCATCGGTAAATGGTATACTGGAATCCCTATTTTACTGTGATGTATGTGAAAACGCTGAGCCTGCACCCCAGCCCGAACCCGAACCCGAATACGAGTACGTGCCCGAACCCGAACCCGAATACGAGTACGTGCCCGAACCCGAATACGAACCAGAACCCGAACCCGAACCAGAACCCGAACCTGAGCCTGAACCCGAACCCGAACCCGAACCCGAACCAGAACCCGAACCCGAACCAGAACCCGAACCTGAGCCTGAACCCGAGCCAGAACCCGAACCCGAACCCGAGCCTGAACCCGAGCCAGAACCTGAACCCGAACCCGAACCCGAGCCTGAACACGAGCCTGAACCCGAGCCAGAACCCGAACCAGAGCCTGAACCCGAGCCTGAATCTGAGCCACCAACAATCATAGTGGATTCACCGCCCATAATACAAAATTTGGGCCCACTTGAAGTACCGGGATTAGATTCAACCATATTTTCTACTGAAATAGTAATCGACGAGTCACTTTTTGTAACAGACCCACCTGAAATACCCCCCGACATTGAATATATCGAGGAATATACGATTGAACAACATATACGTGAAGAAATTGAAGAAGTCGAGTATTCGCAAGATGTGGACAGTGAGATTACTCCTCAAGTAGACACTGAAGACTTAAAAGACAAATCAAGACATGGCATTATTTCCGTGACCGTTATCAAAAAACTTTACACTTTATCTATCTTTCGTAAAAACATCATTCATGTACTTGGAAATCTTTTGACGATGCATGCAAAGTCTATGAGTGAATCGCAATATTCGTCTTTATATATAATTTTCACAGCGTTGCGCGAAAAGCGATGCAAGATTATGAAACTTCAATCAGCAGTGCTTTCTATATACACAATTCAAACTCAAGGTGACAAGAACTTAGAGTTGGCGAAAGTATTGGAAGCGATTAAAACTTGCCTTCCATTGTATTTAAGATGCGCTGCACAATTTTGGATTGACGAATTAGCGAGAAACAAAATAAATATAAATAAACTGTTCGACACGATATCTTTACTTGAACAACACGAGGAGTCACACGATGCGTACAATTTCCTGCATCGAATTAATCAAAGTGCCATTGCTCTGATGAAGGAACCGTTACCTTCTCTGGGTGAGATACCGATCCAAAGCGACGGTTACGTCTCACCATTTGAAGATGCTGGTGAAATATTCGCAGCCATAATATATCGTTTGTACCTGGTGAAAATGTCGTTGCCACAGGACATATTTGGAGTGATTTTGGACAATTTACCGCTGAGCCCGTTTGACGCGATTCTGGACAAAAATATTGACTGTATATTAGGAATCATGATAAGACATGAAATTGCTGACTGGGACCATATTCAATCGCACGTTAATAGTTTGAATCCTTACGATGTCGTGACGTCGACTATTTTGCATAAAATTTCATTCAAACTGGTGTCGAGTCCTGTAAGAGAAATGTTGATTTACGTTTCGACTCACTTGTGCCCGATGCCGGTCACGCACGCCAACCCACATTTCCAGCAAATCTACAAAATTAATTTCCACGGATTTGATTGGCCCCTGCTGTTTTCATCGATACAATACCCGTTATTCACTAGTGAAGCTATTCGTTTAAAATCAGACCTGTATCATCATTTGTCTCAAATGAAAGAACACTTACAAGTATGGTCTGTGGGTTTCGACAGATTCGCCTACGATGAACCGTTAGAACTCTTCTTGGCATTTTTGGTGCAGTTACAAAATCACGCACCTTTATCGCACGTTAAATTTCTGACTCTACTTTCGTCATTTATATCGATGTTGGTATTTCATAAGAATGCCCTGGTATTTTCCCCTTTGGTACCGTCTGCACAACAATTGGATGACTTGCTGCCGTCGTTGCTAGAGTACCGCGTCACGAATGACGTGTACGCAAAAGTGTACTACGAATTAGAGCATCATCCGCGAGAATGGAAGATCTTGAAAAGCATTCCTCCGTTGCAAAGGAAATTATGCATCTGCCCGTTCAATTGCTTACACAGCATTTCTCAAATAATTTCAACCTCTAGCAATATGCCGACGTTTGTCAAGAATATAATGAGATATTTAGCGCAGCTGCCGCAGACTTGCCCCGATAAAAAAATGTGTCAATCATCGGAATTCGAAGTAGAGAATACGATGCCGCAAATGATTGTAGGGCAGCAACATTCATCGGAAGATTTCGATTTTAGTATCGAACAAAGTCACGTGGGTCCGAAACCGATTGTAGAAGGACCTGATATATACGTGATACACAAGACGAATATACTGAAGTGCATACAAAAGTCTCTTCCGTTGAAGGCACTGCCTGCCCAAGAAAGGGAAATGTTGGAAACGATATACCTGTTTTTGCAGGATCACAAGGATTATCTGCATAATCCGGAAATTGACATTGCTTCCCTTAAAACCAAAGGCGAAGTTGCGAAAACTTTCTTTCGGTACATGACGAGGATTCCAGGCGTCCCTTCGAAAATAAAGCACCACATGAGGAAGTTAATGCCCCGCGTGCTTGTGAAGGGTCCTGGTGCCGAGCCCATTTACATGGAACAAGTTTTGAGCAAAAGCGACCTGCCGCTGGAGAAGTTGACGTATCAAGGTTGATGTCGAGCGAATCGCTGGTATATACTTATTCTATTTAGTACGATTTTAACTCCAAACTATGTATTTTTTCTAATTTATAACGATGTAGACAGTTTCCTACGTCAATAGTTGTATAGCATTTGCAGACGTTATTATTTATTTGTAGATTTAAATTAAGTTTACTCGATAAATCTATCGACAACTGCTTGTATATAATGAAATATATGCTAGTTTCAAAAAAATCGCACGACTAGTTTCAACGTTATTAAGAAGTCCGCATTCCTACAAGACTCAGAAATCACATTTTGGAAAACTTCATTCGTCGATGATTCATCAAGCTATACTTGATAAGGTAAGCGATAAAAGGTCATTTGTCTTTTTAATTTTTAATCGTTTAATTCGTATAGGTAAACGTAATAGTGTAAAAAGACAAGGATCTAGGTTCACGGTGGTTGTGTTCGTATTCGTTCGTAACATTTAAGTCGTCTCCTAATTAATAAACATTATTGTAATATCAAAAATTTCACACCAACTTGGTGTTTTGAAAAATTACAAGAATGGAAAACAATAAACAGTCGCACGTGGAAAAGTAGACAAGACACCTAATGTAGAATCGACGATAAGTTGCATTTTTTATCGTATACTATAAAGGATAACGAAAAAGGATAACGAAACAATTTTTCGTTCCAAACGTCTACAACTATTCATAATAGTTGCTCATCGAGAAAATTGAGACGCGAGCGCAGTTGATGAAGAAAGGCGTACAACTGATGAGATCCCGCCATAATGCAAACGGATAGTAGTGCCGAGACGGTAGGCTTTTATTAGACTTTTATTCAATGATGTATCATTACCAAAAAAATTCCTCGCAAACATACCAAACGCTTACAAGATCCACCATGTTAAATGATGGGACGAATATTTGTTCTCCATCGAGACGCGTCTACAACTTGAGAGACAAAAGACACACTTATGTAAAGTACATATATGTGTTGCCCTTCTGTTATCCAGTCCCATCTTCTCTGTATGCTCGAGAGTTCCATGTTTATCTACATTCGTTGGTGGTAATATGACTGTTGTTTGCTTGAACAGTCAACTTGTTCGAGGCACCGACGCTCAAAATTGAACTGGCATGAGAGCTGACACTGTAGGATCGTCCACCGCTTTTATAAACAGTTTTCACATATCCCATTGCAGTACTCGCCTATAAAACGTGTTTAGTGACGAACGGTTTATCGGCAAACTATCGAGTATTCGATCAAGTGACTATCCGACCAAATGTTGCTTTTTTGACGCGGAAACTAATAATCGATTTTTCTCTCCTCGATAAATTGACGAGATCTTCGAGGTCAATTGAAATATTACCATTAAATCTCCAAGAACTCGTTACGGCTACATCAATCCCATTATCCGAACAATACGTGGTCAGACATTTTTTTGAGCAACGTAATCTTTCAACGTTATCACCATGACTTCAATCTTGTCTTACACGGAACAGAAGAATTACATCAATTGACACTATAATTTTCACTTATTAATGGAGCTGTCTTCAATAAAAAGTGTAAAAGTCGATGTCGCATTTGCCATATCGAATATGATGAGGTCGTGCCAGAGAATGTTCGACCCCATGAAATACGTGCGTGAAATGAACGTCACTCTTTACGAGACGCGCTCGGAATTCCTCACAAGTTTCTATAATAAACTCATCGAGAAAATTGAGACGCGAGCGCAGTTGATGAAGAAAGGCGTACAACTGATGAGATCCGCCATAATGCAAACGGATAGTAGTGCAGAGACGGTAGGCTTTTATTAAACTTTTATTCAATGATGTATCATTACCAACAAAAAAAAAACAAATGATCATTATTTTTACTGCGAATAATCTTCATTCCAAGAGGGTTTAATGAAAAACAATAAAGAATCGGTGCAATTCCAAGTGCTATGAAGACGTGAGAAGAATGTGATTCTCGGGCATTTCGATAATAGCCGACTGAAATAAATCCCCATTTTCGTAAGGGCATCATTACGACTTGAAAACGTCAAGTCGCCGTTCGCTAGACTCATGGTTGCCGACTTGCCACAGGGACGATTAAGGCGGTTGCATATTTACTGTACGACATGGGTGTTGCCACGAGAGCTGCAGCATTTAATTAAGCCCTCTAATAATTTGCATAGGCGACACTGCCGCGCTACCCAGGCGCGCAATAACATCTCGAAGATGAGCCGTATAAGACCGTACAGGTGGATGCACGTGTCCCCCCGCCCGCAATTCCCTTTCGCCATCCAAGCTCTTTTGACTCCCGGTGCATGCTCTCGGTAAATGCTTATACCTGCATCTATTTTTAGGCTGCGAGCCAGATGAGTCAACTAAAAACTCAACAATTTTTCGTGATATTTACGTCTCCGGTGTGCACAACGTAAGAAATTCATATTATTATAGTAGCATAATGGAGACGGAAAAAGAGGGGCCGTACAGAGGCGGAACTGTGTAATGAAGAAACGAAGGAGGAATGAGGTCGTAACGTTAAGTATCTCGACGAGTCACTGCACAGGACGAAATTAATAACATACTCACGCGCAAATACGGCGCACATAATTAAAGCCGTATTACGATGTAGGACACATGCTATATTGTGTTAGGGCTCCCTTGGTAACGTAGCCAACTATACGCTTCACGCGGCCGCCTATTCACCGGAGATTCGGTCGGACGCCTCCTTTATCCCCTGTCTTAGAATGAAAATCAAATTTATTTCCGATAGACTGTATCAGCGCAGGGTATACTTTTACGCGTTGCTGATGAAAATAAAATAATGTCACTTCTTCTTCTGTCCATCACATATCTTGACTAACTTCGTTAACGGAAAGGAAATACCTGATCCAGTAGAAATGCAAGTAATTTTTTGCTTAATTGTCCTAGGACGGTTCTCGTTCCCACTAGTTGATAAATGTAGATGTTTTTATGCCCCTATATTTCTTACAGTTAGCCACTAGGACATTTCAATATTGCTAAGAGCTCGTTGGACTAATTGTTTTCGCAAATGGATGTGCAATTTCATTTGCATCCTGCTAGAATTTACACTAGGAGCGGTAATTAATCATTCGGACGAACCATTTGTCCCTATCTGTGGTCATATGAAAATTCAATTCTAATTACATATAAGCGTCCCAAGCACCAATAGCCGTACGGATCATGGGATTACAACATTTTTTTTTTAACAATGATAATTTATGGCTTGCTCGTTACGAAGATCGTTCTCATATATCGTCACCTTCTAGGTGACTTTACTCTGTCAATTAGCGCAATTCCTCCTTTGTAGAGGCATCCCCGACCATGGTGTCCTTGGAAGAGTCTTGGATGATGAAGTATCCTGGAATCTAAAGTGACTTGTTCGAATGGTGAAATCATGAAAGGCATCATGTATCCTTATCGTCCTAGTAATGTAACTTTCGCAGAGGAAAACTATTCCCCAGTCGGATGAGTGTCTACCATCGGCGGAATGATATTGTGGCGGATCTACGCGGCGTGTCGTTTGCGTAAAGGTACACAAGCCGGAGGCGATCTTCAGGATGAATGGGGAAACCAGGCGTTCAGGATGATCACCGAGGAGAGTGGGTACAACCTGATGTATGAGATACTCGGTATCCCGTGGTGCGTTTCCACGTGCATCGTAGCTTCTCGTAGGTTGCTCGCGCGTCAAGGAAATGCTACTCCATAAAATATATCTCGAGCTTGAGCTTATGTTCGCGTGAAAATCCAGGCAGAGACGAGCCTGTTTCATGGAAAAGAGCGCGGGTGTGCGCATAAACGAGTTTGACACTTAAAGAGTATGTAGGAGATTGACGATGAAAAGAGTGTTGATAAGTTGAAATAGATTAGCCATTATTGGAAAGCTCTCTCGAGTTCATTGAACCAGCTCTGCCACTGTCGTCCCATCATTCATGCCAAAAACATAATTGATGTTATTTGTCTTGTAAATACATGAATTCCTTATATGCCCGCGTAGAGGAGATTCGTATATTAAAAACACCGAAATGCCACAAATCGTGGCGAAATTCAATGCAAATCCATGTTCCCAAATTTATCGCGGAAATTGAGAAACAAGTAGGAAATGCAGCAAAAAGTCAAACGGATTACTAGGGGGAAAGGCAACCAGCACAAATAATGAGCTTCCTTTGCTCGCGCCAATCGGGTGAAGAGGAAAGATAAACAAGTGACTTTATATCGGAGCATTCCTCCTAACGAACTTACCGGAAATCGATTTTCTTCCACCGGCGCAAGGTCCGGGGCAGGAATAAGAACGTTCGTTACTTTCGCCAGTCGCCTTCTCGCGGCGCCGGCGAGTGAAAACGAATTTATCCGTCGCGGAAAAGGGAGCATGTAGGATCCGGGAATGAAGGGTATCGACAAACTGGAATTAAGGGGAATTACGCTCGAAAATTTATCAGCAGAGCAATGCCGCCGCCAGGCTGGAGGTAGGGCATCGTGAAGCGCCTCCTCGAAAGATAGAGCGCGGGTGATTTCACGGGAGGCTCTCCGAAGCATTAGCGGGAGATTCGCAAAATCGCTCAGTGTTCTCGCTAATGAGAAAGGAAAAATTGACTGCTCGCCGCTATCTTCAAAAGGAAGTGAAATCATTTTCAGCACTCATTTTCCGCGCCTCCTTCGCGATGGGAATTTCAACGCCGAATAATTGCAAGAAATATTTTTCAAACAACGGAAAATGTTTTCGTGTCGACAATTGAAAAGGAAGAATTAATATTTTCGCGCTTATCGGAGTCGGCGAAATATGAGCAGAGTTTACGATCCGAGACTGTCCATGAAATTAATTTTTTTTCGGACGCCCGATTAAACCGTTAAAACAGCGCCGCGGATCGGATTGTCTCGTAAAACGCATCGCATTTCTTTCCGAACAAAGGAAATCTCGCGCAATTACGCTGTTGCCTCGCGTTTTAGTTAGAAAATCCGTTTGGCGGATTAAACGCGTTTTCTAGTTCAGCCCGAAGTTGTATAATCAACTCACGTGTTTCACGAGTATCAAACGATCCCCGAGACCCTTTGAAGTACTTTTCTCCTTTCGTGGAGAATGAGTCAAGCAAGCAAGCAACGGCGATGCACGCCCCTTGCCACCGCTCGAGCATAATTTATGCTAGTGTACACGTAAGCGTTAATTTATGCTCGTAGACAAAGCCCGTCGGATGTCGGCGTCTCCTTCGAGATGAAGCTTGGTGCACCGCAAATAGGGCTTCGCCTTGATCTTAGAATCGAGATTGCGGCACCATTTACGTGGAAGTATATAATATCGCGCGGGATACGGGGTGACCCGTCTCGAAACGCGTGATCCCTTTTCTCGAAAACTTTCTCCTAGATTAATGAATTTTCTCAAGTCCCTTTTGAAGTCAAGATGTTACGGTGCGTTCTTTTTATCCTTTCAAACCCGAATTAATCAATCTTTTCAATAAGGATGTATATTATGTTCACGATTCTCGACATTGCTGAATACACGGCTTCAAAAATTTCACATAACGCGTAAACGCTCATTTTCTTTTTTTTTTTTATTGCTTTTACGGTTTGGTACGTGTAGCTCCATCCATTCGAAAACGCAAAAAATTTATCGTAAAGCAACACGAACGTTCTCGATCCGAATGAATACCTCGAAGCAAAAATCGAATATTTCTCTAGCGCTCGCGTGCACCGAGAACACTGGCATCCGTTATCTGCAACTGTATAACGCAAGTGTGTTCGAGTCTATGGTTCCTGCGTCGAAGAACCGTTCTTCCGGTTTTCCCCTTCGAAGCATCCTTTCCCAAGTCATGTCACAAAAATCGACGAAGAAGAACGAGTGCCTTCCTCTTCGTAAATCACTGATCTTACGAAGGGCGGAAGACAAAGGGGAAGCAAGAAGAATTTCTCCGGCGACGTTTTTCCGCAGCGCAAAATAAACCCGCACGGAACAGTGTACCTGGGAACGCCGAGGCGGATAATTTCGAGAAAAGAGATACGAACTTCCGATAGTCTCGGTACGAAAACACGGGTTACGAGTTAGAAAAATGTAAATCACCGCATCGGGGCCGGGGAAGGCAAGGAATTTAAAACGTCCACGAAATTATTCAAATCAACGCGGATAACGATTATCGTCGAGCAAATCGGCGTTTTAATTGGCGAGCTTCCACAGCAGATTTTACGCCGTGTTGGTCCCTGGTCGCGCTTGCTGCCCCCGCTCGACCCGCCTCGCTCCCTCCCCCCCCCCCCCCCCCCCCCCCCTCGCCACCACTCCGCCGTCCCTTCTACCTTCTACTTCCTCGGCCTTAAGCCGAAGGGCTTTCACACCTACGCGAAATTGATGTGGAGACATTGGCATTGTTTCGGAGTTAAATTGAAATTCGCTCCTCGAAGAGGAGTTTGTACGGCGAATGAATTTCGAAGGGAAAGCTCGAGCGGTCTTTTTACGAGTGCCCATTGATTGAAAAGCTCTTTTACTTTTAATTACACCGTAGAAATTACGATTTTACAGCACGGTTTTAATTATCATTTATTGCATTCGGGATAGGGCATGATTGGCATTTATTGGAATAGTGGCACATGGTGATTGTGCTGCATTCCCAATTATTATCATTGCCCCAGCACGCATTGTTATCAGCTTCTCTATCATTATCCATCTCATTGACATTTCCGTACTTAGAGTTGATTAGAGTAATTATCGTCATTCGTCGAGCGGTCACAGTTGTTTGTTCCATAGATGGATATTCTCATTCCCGTCTCGACAGTTTTCGCCTTAATCGTAACATCTTGTCATCTGTATTTGTCAATATCGTAGTTGGAAGATGCGATTATCACGTCATCGCCCTTGTCATATTTGGTTTCCTTACTGACGTATTATTACTGTTGTTTTAATCGTTGGTGTCGTTATCTTCGAGACATTGTCATGGTCACCTCCATTGTCGTCGACATCATCATCGTCATCAACGTCACACAATCGTCACAATGAGAATTCGGTTATTCCAACAAATTCTCGCGTCTCGCCGATTCCTTATTGATATTGGAAATATTCCCATGATAATATCACATGTACACGAAGATATCAAATTTGGATAAGAAAGTTTAATCGGCCCTCGCAGAATTTCTCGATCCTCATTCAAGAACTTGTCTATTTACTCGGGAACTTGTTACAGGAAATCGGAAAGTTCTTTCGCGGATCGCTCGCGCGCTCCTGGAAGCTCACTTCCGCTCGTTTGATTTTCATTCGAGTCGCGTTGCCTCGGATAAATGCTCCCTCGTTGGTTTCCACGTCGCGTATCATTGCCACCCCATGAAACCGTGCGGCGGGTGGCCGCCCGAGTACCGAACTGGGGAAGGCGGAAACCTTGCCAAATTCATCCTACGGTATATCGAGGCAAAACACCGGGCGACCCTCGTGTAATAGATCGCGCTTCGGCATGACGTTGGACGATAGCACCGGCGAAATTGTAATATCACCGGATTAATTCCACTTGCCGAGTAAACTCCTTGTTCGATTTACGCACCCAGTGTTTTAGTGGGTTGGACCCGCACGAGAAACGTAGCAGGCGTACAACTTTTTTTCGGCGAGTATATTATAATGAATTTTTTTTTTGCACTCAAATAAGACAGGAATTGTAATTGTACTCATCAGTATACGTCAGGAGGTGTAAGTGTAATTCAGTTTCTCTTAACCTCCAAATATTGGCTAGAAATCATAAAATTAAATATGTACCTAAACAAAACCTCATAATCATATATCCCATCATATTTCAAAATTCTATAACGTTAAAATACTTTTTAATATGATGTTGAAGTTCGAAACATTCGAGCCCAATTACTCCAGAGTCCAAAAATAAACAAATATCAAGGGTATATTTATATTTATTTCATTGTCGATTCGAACACTTTAAATGTTCGAGAAATAATCTCCGTCCTATAATTCACGTCTAACAGTTCATAAAAGTGTATAAAATACATACTTTTAACGCTCACCTTATTTAGATAAGGCAGGGCCGTGCATGCGGCACTGAACAGCACTGCTAACTTGTTTTGCACTTTAAGCGTTATGGGGTTGTCTATGCTGGAAAATGATAATACATCGCTTCTTGCAAGCGGCATAAATCGAATTACGTCAGTCTATAAGCATACACAATTCCACGATGCGTGCATGGAGTAGATATTGTGCGAGCATTTCCAGTAAATTTCAGATTATTAAAAATCGACTTTATTGGTTTACTTTTAGTCGTTACTTTGGAAATCGCTTATCGCAATATATTTGTTGCCGCACTGTTATTGAGGCGGATAAAATTGAAGAATTCAATCGCAACTATTTACCGTTTCAACTGATTTTAAAACCGATCACTTTGGTAAAGTCATTCATCTACCTACAACATGATTAAATCCCGGAGATGCAACATTTTTTGTTGATTTTCGAGCTTCATTCTCGACGAGAAACAAAATTAATATTGCTTTCGAAGTGACCTACTCGACCATTTTCGAGTATGCTTTTACGATTGGCCGAATTGAATATTAAATCAATTCAAAAACCAAGATGGCAGATTTAATAAAAAAAAAAAAAAAAAAAAAATCGAAAATTTGAATTTTTGACGTTGAAGAAGAAATTTTGTAATGTATGTATTCATTTATTTCCTCCAATAATTTTTGTCATGGAAAAAATCCATCCCATTGAAATAAATAAAATTCTTAGAAATCCTTTACTAAAAATAATAATTTCTACAATGTAATTTCATAGTATGCAAATAAATGTATTAAAGTTTGATAAAAGCAATTCTTTATAAACAAAGTTATTTTTTAATATAAATATGTAAAGTTCCATTATTCAGAAAGCGAGCTTTTCAATGTGTGTACTTTACTTTATGATTCTTCCTCAAAGAGTCGTATATATTGGAAATTGACGATGCACTGTTTCAAAGGTTATAGTCATAGGCATGAAAATTTATAACCTGCTTTTTTCCAAGTTTTTCTATTTCATAAATTTTGGTTTTATTGTTATTCGCAATTTTCCTTACAATGGAATTTATTCTCAATAATACTATGTTAAATTTCACATTTTACGCAATAGTCTTCTAAAATTCGAATATGTAAATTTCAGTATTATTTTTTTATTCTTTATGTATCGTTTTATCATTTCATTGTTTCGGATTCTCTTTACAACATTATTTTTACGCATGGAAGTGTAAAATGTACATCGATCGTTCGAAAAACTCAAAAACTTCCTAATAGTTAGCGAATGCTGAGCGACTGCAGTTCGCTACAGTCGCCGCCAGATGGGAGAGGGAAAATTATTTCTCGCAAGTGACAGACATTCGTTGTCATGCACATACTTTCATATATCAAAATAGCAACAAAAATGTATGAAAATTTAACAAAATTTGAAGATATTAAACTTAAATGCTACGCATTTTCTAGTGACAATAATATCTTGTCCAAGTTTCTAATGTCTCGCAGTATACAAAAAATTAAAATTGTTATAAAATTAGACAATTTACTTAGTTTATTTATTTGTTTAACTAAATAAATCGTGTTTTTCTCTGTCAAACGATTATCGCACTTTAATATCTTTAATAAACAAATAAATAAATCTCCAAAGTAGAAAATAACATTTCCGAGAAATTCCTATTCTTTATCGCTCGCTGAACATCGAACTTTGTGGAATTTCATTTTGAAGTTCGTCACATTTTTAAAGCTTTAATGGTCGGTATGCGGGGTTTACCCGCAAATTCGATGAGTTTCTCCGCAGGGAAGTTAAGGAAGCTTAGACTGTTTCGCTACAGGGCATTAGTATCCTTCAAAAGTTGGCGCAGCTTCGGCAGTCACGTGTCGATATTGTTAATAATAATTTTGCACGGGCCGAAGAGAAGAGAGCGAAGCGAACGAGGCGTAACGATAGCTCGATAACGGCTTAGATGACTTTTCACTCTGGAGCGTATCGAGCAAACTTCGTCAGAGCCCAGGCCGAAGAGGATCGCTGGCGACGAAGACGGGAAAATATTTGCTTTCGCATTTCAACCTGCACTTTTAATCGCCGTGTAAAATTTCTTTGTTCCGTTATTCTTAGCATCCCTTTGTTCGGCTGGAGCATTTCAATCGCAGTCTCATTATCGTGGCAAAAACCTGGCGGACTTTACCGTTAACGTTATTGTTTGTCACGATGACACCGTCGTTAATATCACTGTTCGCGTCTTCATTGTTTTTATTGTGGACGGTTGTTGTCACTGTCGTTAACATTATATATATATATATATATATCGCCTTTCTTATTAGACTTTGCGCCATTCATAACAGCTTTGTCATACTCGATTGCATTGACATGATTACTAGAGTAGTTAAATAATACTTGGCATCATCAGAGTTATGTTATCATTGCTGTTTTGAAAGGCGAGGAAATGGAAGACTATGAAACGTGGAACGTTTGGGTTCCCAGACAGCAGAACCTTCAGAAAGTCCTCATAATGTGGTCCTAATTCTGATACATTTAAGATTTGCTAATATGATATCAGAATGTCGTTTTAGAACTTTACGATATTACCAAAATGACATCTTTAAGTGGGTCATCTGACCTCTTTATGATATATTTCTGATATCATTTCGAGCTTTCTTAACAAGTCAGAAACATTTTCTGATACCTTTACGACTTCTTTGAGAGGTCTTCTTGCTGACTGGGTTGTGTTTGACCATACTTGTCACCAAAAGATTCATTCAGAAGTTACCAACAGGAGTCCTGCAATGTTGACGTATTTCTAACATCATCTTTTGTCATCATGTTTTCTAGACTAATAATAACTCAACGCTTATTGTATCTTTGTCGCTACATTATTTTTATACATCAGTGAAAAATGCCGAACATCTACAAAGGATAACCTGCAATAGGTGATAATACCGTTACTAATCTACAAAATTACCTATTGACCTTGCCTCAAGACCTGACTATCAATGTTACAGATGCGACGATGATCTCCTTAGAGTCGTGGCAGATCATAAGTGTCACGGATCGTCACATAATATTCCGATATCAACGATACCAAATATCGCCGGTTCCTTTGACAATACCGATGAAACATTGCACCAAGTGGTTTCGCATTAATTGCCCGCTAAATTCCTTTGTACTGTCGGCAATCACGCTGTTTTTCCAAAAAAAAACGTCATTACGAACGCACTCAATACTGATTAGCACTGATTAGCCGAGTGTATCGGCTATTTCATTAGGGGAGAAACGAGCCGCGAATTAATCCGAAAAAGCATCGAGGGCCGAGATAAGCGACGCGCCTGTTGATAAACGAGGTCGTTCGTCACGCGAAGAGTGCTAATAGTCCGGCGCCCGATTACGAGTGTGACTAAGTAGAAGTAGACGGGCCAGGACAGCCTTAAGTACGTATTTACGGGAAGATGCCATCCTGGGATATAGGCGTTTCTGTAAACAATTCAGGGGAGATAATATACACTCGCCTTAGGGCAAAACTCGAGAGAAATCGGTTTAAGACGACAACGTCGGCGTATAGACGTCGGCGGGGGGCGACGCCCGGCGTCGATAGGTAACTAAACTCGCGAGCGGGTGGGGGTGGGGCGTGTGGGGGGGGGGGGGGGGGGGGGGGGCAATACGAAACTTGGCCAAAGCCGTCGACAGTTTCGAAATAATACGAATGCGGGATTCCGTCGAGTCCGTCGTCATCGGATCGTAACTCGTGTCGTAGCACGTGGCACTCTTGTACTTACCGGCTGCTCTCCGTGCTATAGCGTTGCGTACTTTCTTATGCGGAAATTGGCCTGCAGGTCGAAAAAGAAAGGAACAAGTCGTAATGGAATTCGAGAAAACGGCGACGGCAGCTTGAATAAGGAATAGAGGAGAGGATTGCCGGAGTTGAGGAATAAAGGAGATTGTTGCTAGAAACAAGCAGTCGACTGTCTCGAGAACGTGAGGGAACAAATTCCTACTCGACTCGATTGTAAAAATTACTTTATTGGTCGATCATCGTTACGTTGCTGATAATCGAGACAAAATTTTGACGTGTAATCGCCGAAGGTGTCTGACGTCAATGAATTGCAAACTTTTCATGACTTTTGTTTGTATTGTTTATGTCAACGTGACGTCAAACTATTGACGCATTAGGCAAATTTGCGGAGAGTCCCGCGTTGACATCCGATCGAAACGACCATATATTGATTGTAAATAGTCGTCGTCATGAAGTGCGTGCTGTTGAATTTTCAACTATTTACCATTAGACTTTCCTTTATCAAAAAGCAAATAGTTGAAATTGTGCAAAATTTAACGTGACGTGAATCTGCCGTTCTGTAATGCATAAAAATTGATGATTTGTTTACTCGAAAATTTAATAAAATATTATCATGTGCCATTGGAAAGAGCCATATTTCTATTGCAGTATTTATCTCATGGAGTTAAAATGCTAAAATAAACTGTAAGGAACAAAATTATTCGTATATTTGGTTTTTTAAAGGGTTAATAATAAAACATAAGCTGAAAGTAAGTAATAAATTAGACGGAAAGATCAAGCGATTACAGATGAGAAATGGCGAGGAATGGGAAATCCAGAACCGCAAATAAAACATGAGCGAATTCTTTTCTCTTTTTTTTTTCGTGGATTATATGATAAATGTCAGCGCTCGTCGGGGTAAGAAATTAGAAACTTCCAACGGAAAATATAAAGTACGATATAAACTCGATAAAATATTATTGGAAAATCAGTTTAAATTATAAGAAATTGCAGAAATCTGGAAACTTCCGATTGACCGTTGATGAATTAATAAAATCCATTTTCGACCTGAATAGCCAATATTGGTATTTTTATAGTTGAAGTATTGTTGAAAAAAGGATTAATATTTGAAACGCATTACCAATTTTACCAACAAATTTGGAATTTTTAAGAAAAAATTTGTATATAAAGTTTTTCAGTTACTTTAGGCCAGACATCAAAAGTTTTTATTATAAAAGAAAATATCTCATGATTTTTTTTATGGCTTTTTTTCGAAATGCTCTCTCGTAAACGTCTGTTCACCTCGAAACTCGTTAAGTTTGTAGTTTTCGGTAGTTGTCTACGTTATTAGTTTAATTGTATTTTCACTAATGTAGCTAATTTCGTCTGTCACGTCACAAAAAGGTCTACTTGAGATGACGTTACACCCTACATTTTAACTTTTGAGATTGTTAGCCACCTGCAGGTCGTCATGCGAAGCTGGTACAACATTTTATTGCAAAATTGTGGACTTAACTATAAACGATGAAATTATGATTAAAAAAAAAATGTCATAAGAATTTTTAGTACAAAATGGTAAGTACAAAAGTATACATGTAACTTTTTTAGAGCTGTACATTATAAATTTTAACCATTTCGAAACATATTTTCATTAACGAAATTCGGGTGTTCTCTTGTTTCAAAGTTGAGATATATTTCAAAGTTTACGAGTGTATCCAATACCAAGGCACGTAATGAATCTTTAAAAAATGGATGCTGAACTTGGAATACCGGAACACTATCGTTCTTGATTGCACGATTAATAACTTAAGATAACTCGTGCAGTCTAGTGGACTTTTCTAGACGGAATAATACGGTTTGTATAATCTTTGCCTATCGCGCCGGCTGAATGTCGTAACGGAACTGTAACGACTTCGCAGAATTAATGAATCGGAACAAGTTAGGCTGGGACGAGTAATAAAGTTAACTAGCGAACTCGAGAGTTTCAGTTACTAAACTCTTGACGGAATGTCCGTCCAAATTACTAGCCCATTACATCTAACTCGGCGACAACCCGTCTTCCCACTTTCTATCTTCAACCATTCGCGTTTGCTAATCCAGAGCTCGGGAATGATATATATATACCACTGCTTCAGCATTGCGTGTCTAATGAAAATTAAGGCACCTGTATGTCTCAATTTTCGACGGCAGGAATTCACATATTTTGCCGGTGAATTCTTCATTATACTTACTTCATATCTTCTGGACATTTTTGGAATTTAATACGGCTAAATATCTTCATTAATTACTCCGCCTGTGATGCAAATATACGGGCGCAGCATTGAATTTGTGGATAATTTTTAAATCTTCTTGGTGCAATTTCAATTTCGACCTTGTACTCGCTTCATCTGATCAAAGGTCTCATTACCATATTTTTTATATCTTGTTAACTCTTATTAAAACATTGTAATCTTTGTAAAAAAAGAAGAAATTAAACGTTGCACTTGTATTTACCAAAAAACGAAATATTTTAATTTGGTTGAAAAAAAAGATGCCTATATTAAAGTATATGGAAAATATTAATACAATTCGGTGAATATCGTGGAAATGTAATTTTTCATCGCGTTAAAAGTACGAACAGGCAGAAGCACATTCAGTCTCGTTTGATCCTTTGAGCGCAAGTTTGACAAGATTAATGAGAAGATAAAATCTATGTCATTAATTTTGCTCGTTGAATAACTTATTTTTACTCAACAGTTATGCAATATAGCGTTAATAACTTTTTTTGACGGACACGAATAATTAAATTAATCGTATTTTATGTCCTGCATTTTCATGCAGTATATTTAGTGAAATATATGATTATGTGCTGTTTTCATTTATTACTACGGTTCGTATTAATTGTTTCGTTTTTTTTTTCATTTTTGATTACTTTTCGATATGGACATTTCTTCATTATTTTAATACGATATTTTCTTAAGAGAAAATTATCTATCCGCCATTTTGAATTTCACAATTTTAAGTTTAGATTCGTAACCAGCGACCCCAAAAAAAACCTCGAATACCGAGTTATACAGCTGAAATTAGCAACTTTCTATTTTTTAATCGTCATATTGGATCCGCCATCTTGAATTTCACAATTTTATGTTCAGATTCGTAATCAGCGACCCCAGTCACCCCTGAGTACCGAGTTTCAATTCAATTTATAGTTTCTTTTCAATGTTGGAATCGAAATTTTGAATGCGTCAGAACTAAGACTCCATTTTGAATTTCGAAAGGTGCCCAGCGTCTTTCGAAATCTCTTTTCAAGAGGAACATTTTCCGGGGTCAACGTTCAAGTCCGTCCATACCAATTTGGACAGGCGGGGTTTTCCGTTGACTTGGAATGACCCATGCACATAATATAATTAGAGAAAATACTTAATAATTATAACAAGTAAGGAGATTCGTCCTGTAGCAAGTCACAAAGGTTCCATTAATCTAATATCTACCGGAAGAGAGTTTCATGATCGCGTTAAACGAAAAATCGTCGAATGAAAGCGATAATTATTTTTACAACTTACGCCCCTGGTAGAAATTGACCTTGAAGCGTAACATATCCGACAAGGCCTTATAAGGAATGTAATGCTAAATCTAAGGCCAAGTGAGGCTTTGTATGGAAAATCAAAGGCAATCAAGGGAAATTTCTAATTTCCTAACCTAACCTAACCTAACCTAACCTAACCTAACCTAACCTAACCTAACCTAACCAGAGTTATTTCTTGTAATGCTCTAAAGTTACACGTAGGATAGGGCATAGGCACTAAATAAAATAAGGATTAAAGACCTAATTTGACCAGTTAAATTTTTCCGTACTAAGGTAGTATCGTTTAATTTATGCATCAACTCGCGGTATTCACGAGATGAATAATCCATCGGTTGATCCGTTTTATATGACAAATAACGCGAGAATTTTCTTTTGGTCGATTTCAATAGCTGTAGTCCACACGCAGTATGTGAAGTCCAGATAGGAGAGGCATATACAACAAGTTGGGAAGAACCAAGATCTTAAAAATATAGATAACCATGGTCGTATCGCTGAAATGTTTTGTAGACCTAATCCAAAAATCAGGCGTTTTGAGCGATTTAAGAACTACTTCATTCAAATGCTTCTTAAAAGATGATACTTTATCAGTGACAACACCCAAATGTAAAAATTTCTACTGTATATATTTCTACATATACCGGCTTCGGTAGCTCAGGTGGTAACGCGCTTGACTACCAAGTCGCAGGTCGGGAGTTCGATTCCCATCGGTTGAACAATTTTTCATTGTATTAAAGCAGCAGTTCGCTATATGTAAGACGAGCCATGCTGTTAGTTTACATTTGGAAAGGTTGTTTATCCGGTGGTGAATCGACTCTAGACCGCTGCTATATACTTGATATGGGTTTCAGCAGTTTCCTACACCCTCTACAAAATGTAAGTATCGCGCCATCTAAAGTCGATCTGCAGCTCTCGCATCTATTGTTGCAATATTTATAGCACTTGTTAAAGGGCAGTCATGCCCGTATATAAATATAAAAAAAAATATATATATATATAATATACCATATATAAGACAGTCCGTAAGATAAGATACGACGATTAAGAAATTCGAAATTGATATCCGGTAAATCCCGGCGCGTCGATATATCGGAAATGCGATTGGCGCAATATCCGCCGAGTGAAATTTCTAATCGAAGGATCCTCGTAGCGTCGAGCAGCTTGCGTAAAAACTAAAGAGGAAGGCGGTATATATAGTCGTCCGTTATTCCGTGAAATTTTTCCGCGTGTATATCGCGAAAGACGTTCTTCTCCCGTCGGGGCGCGATAAAAGTTAACGCTCTTTCAAACTACCCGCTTAACCGTTTGTTTCCCCGATGGCGCGGCGTTACCCCCCTCCGAGCCCCATTCCCTCCGAGGCCCTTGGTTCCCCGGGTGCTTTACGGCATTTTACCTGCTGCTGCACACAACGCTGCCGACGCCGTTTCCGGTGATAAGGGAGAGAACGACGCGTGCTTGCGTTATACTCTCCGCTGCTGATGGCGAGAAATTCGAGTCCGTTGCAGCAGGACGGCCATTTTCATTTCACGCTTTTTTACTCGGCGAAATGCGTCGTTCCACGCTCCATTTTTACGCTTGTTAATGCTGATTTACCGATTGAAACGACGCGTTCCCTTTTTCCGATCGATCCCAGAATAACTGCCATCTGTGTCTGTCTCTTTCTTGCTTTTTATTTCACAGATGTTCAAATGTTTTTGAATGTCATATTGGAATTTGGCTGCATTGTGTCTTTTTTTCGAATGACAGTCCATGTACAGTCCATGTCGTAAAACATTTTTTTTTTGTTTAATTATTAGATTGCGTAACTGAATAAAGAGGATGAACGGAAATTGTTATATCTTTTCCTACATATCTATATTTCATATTGAAGCTCCCTGGTTGATGATTTTTGTAATAAAGAGTGACTCCATAATTGTCGATTTCATTTTATATTCGTGGATTGTAAAATGATTATAAATTTGTACTCTATGTATACAAATGTAATCACGTATTAATTTTGTACAAATATTTGTATATACTTGTCATGTTTATTTAGATATATACATTTCAGTTTTATAATA
>JAPYZR010000010.1:0-101112 GCA_030522945.1 Trichopria nigra | reverse complement strand
GCGAGAGAACGATACTACATATGTAATCCCTTCGAACGAGGCGGTCGTATAATTTAGATCGAACTTCACTTAGGTAAGTTCGTTTGATCTATTAATTATTTGGTTCACGTGGTTTTGTTTACAACGCTAATTTCCTAAATACCATAATATGTCTTGTATTTATGATATATATGCCCTTGGCAGAAAATAAATCTATGTCCATCTATTCATTGCAAGGACATTGAACGTGCAGTCAGTGTACAATAGACGTAAACATAAATAGATTTTCGAATGGACAAAAATCTCCACATACCATTGTTTAATAGTGTGTTGCATCCAACATCCACCATGATTTGTGATTACTTACATAGCTTAATATCATCTTTATCTTCTGTCGATAAGGCAAAAGACGCTGAGTCAATATTTTGGGAAGGAGAAAGATATTGGACACATCTCTATATACTCGGCCGTATACCTGCCGCGATTTCCCAAAGTTGTCGAAAGCTTTCCGCGCGGCAGTGTGGCGAAACTCTTGAGTACGCCGCACAACTTCTCGGGTCTGGATACCCCGGCTCTCCATTAGTTAATTGTAGTTTTCGGATCAGAATCTCCGGCTAAACTCAGTTTCGCGTGTCCCTGCGTCGCTCTTTACACGGCCGAAACATCGGCTTTCTTGAGAGCTGCGCCTTTCCAAGAACTTTGCATTAGCATTTCAATGTTCGGTCAGGGAAACGCAGGTGCCACCGTGATCCGAGTTGGGCCACTGACAAACTTGCCCTGAAAGTGTCTCCAAGATTAATTAAACTTCCCTTGTCCTCCCCTATGGTGCCGAATTGAGATTATTTTGTACTGATTATTCCAAAATACACATACAAACATTCAAAGACCATTGTTACTTAAAACAAACACCGGCTAGTCGTCTTTTGTTTGTGCTTAAAATTATCATTTATTTGAATATAGGTACAATTTTGGGAATATTATTGTTAGTTACATTATAGGTTTATGGGTTATGATGATTTCATCAAATCGATAAAAATTAAATGCAATATTGCTTTCAAAACATCACATCCCCTAAGTTAGCATTCCTAAAATTTCATGATCACCAACTATCCTAGCAAAGAACTTTCGTTGTATGTATTTAAAAATTCATGTACAAACAATTTTACAAAACAAATGACGAAAATATGAAAGAACGTATACTGACACTGAATCAGTTATGATAATAAGACACGATGATAACAAAACACAAAATTACATCTCAAAGGTTTTTCAAGAACAGAATTTGATATTGGAGGTTATGTTTCAACTTCATGAAAAACTGTGTGTTGTAATTAGTGTTGTAAAAAACGAACGTAAAAATGAAACAGGAAAAGGATTTTAGACGTGAAACTCATTTACTTCCAACCAAGGTCATCAGTAATGAATAAATCAAAGAAAATTGTGTGATTTTGTCGTAACATATGCTGTGCACTCGTAGAAACAGTAGGATTAGAGTATGATATATATATGTACATCCAGCAGCGAGGAAGCCGTAGAGAAAACTTTAATGTCACACGGTCCGAGATATTCAACTACTCCGTTCTCTGGGTCTTTGTGTAAAATCAGCTTTGGGAGGAGGAGAAGAGTGGGCAGAACAGAGGCCAAGTTTGACAACATCTACTAGCCCGACGCTGATCAATGCAAGCAATCAGTCTTGTCGTGAAAACCCCAACATGACAGGGCGCTCGCTGATCGTCGCTCGTCCTCCGACGTCGTTTTCTATCAACACGAGACCCTTAGTTTACACTGGCAGCGCAGCGAACGTCTTATCCAAACATTCATTATTTTAGGGATCGCGTCTTGAAAACGCATTTTACAGCAGTCAATAAATGATTCTGGCATGCTAATGGATAAAAGCGTGGCTTTGAATATTCATGGGACTTGATTCGCCCCCGGATCAGAAGGAAAATTGCTGTTACGAATACTGCAAATACTTCTAGGATTGACATCAGATATATACCAAAATGTAACCAATTTAATTACAGTATTATCAAACGCAAATAAACTCTAAAGTAAATATGCGATTCTTATCGTATTTCAATTTGGCTTAGTTACGAAACGCATATTTTGGTCCTGGAAGCATCAAGGTGACAGTTGAGACCACTGACCTATCTAGACATTATAAAATTCTTTACTGCAAGCAGCATTTATTCCAAATGATATTACCAACCATATAGCCGAAGTACGTCCAGTTGACATTTGTATCAGAGAGAACACAATATTCTTTAACAAAATGGTCTTATTTTCTATTACGTGCACTGAAAACAGTCGCTGCTGAATTATATATTTAATTATTCTCTCACCAAATTGAAGCCATAAAATTTATGGGTCGTATAAGTTACTGTGCAAATATAATGTTGTCTGTTTACGCTATAAAATCCATAGCGTACATAATAAAATGAAATATCTAGACCGTTTCCACGGCAGGAGATACGTGTACTATTTATTTATTTATTTATTTTTTTGTTTTTTGTTAAATATTTTTTATTTCACTGGTGTTTACAATACATTTTGACTTGTAGTAAAATTTAAATTGTAACGTGCCATGATAATATTGATCAAACGTAAAAACTGCTTAAAATCTACCGAAACACGTACTTACGTTATAGTGAACAATATTTTCGCAACGCTCTAATATTAACATCGAAGGATTCTATTGGACGATATGGTATGAATCATTCAATGAATCAATACTTTGTTCAGTTGGTCCGCCAGTCTTCCCTTTTCTGGACAATTCGATATAAATGATATTGACTAACCTGATCGTGTCGAAATACCCTCAGCTGCTTGCGAGGCTTTCAGGTGTCAATGTAGAGAGAAGAGAAAAGCTGAAGGGAGAAAAGCCGCTTCTGGTAGAGGGGTAGGGATTGACGTCTTTTCCGAGGCGATAATGTTGCAAATTTATATTCCGAAGGCGAACGGGCTGAAGCTGCTGAATGTGCACTCTTGCCCGTGGTCGGGCCGGGACCAAACTCCATCGCGAGACTCCCTCCCCGATCCCGTTTCGCCTCCTCTGTTTTTACTTTTCTCCATTTCTCGTCCTCCTAAGTCCATTCCATTTGGCTCACTCTTGCTGCCAGAAACCAATCCATGCTTCGCGCGCCACCATCCATGCACAAGAGTTCATCGCGAGGCCTGTCACTCACAGAAATCAGATGACCAATTTTTCAATTCTCGCACACTTGTCCTTTATCGATGTTATTTGATGAAAACGAACACGATGAAAAACTGACACAAATGCAACTCAGAACGTCTTGTATACATGGAAAATCTATTTATACTTCCTCTTGCTTTATACACTTCGGCCACATTCTTTCCTTTTATATTTACATCATTGGATCTATATATTGTTAGCGGTGAGCTCTTTCCAATTTAAAAAAATGCATATCCCACGAAACCCAATTTCTGGCTAGGCTATCCCTCTTCCAGTTTTACTTACCCTTATGTTCAGTTGCTCTCTTTCCCTTTCGCACTATCACTCGTCCTCTGTTTAACTCCGCTACTTTTTCTCGATCGTTTATTCTCTTTCGTTTATCCCCTTGCTCATCCACGCTCACTATTTCGTCTTCCTACCCTACGGATTCTCGGGAAATCCTCTTTTCCTCGTTGGGAGATTGGAGTGCCACTACCAACAACGGAGAACCGCAAACAAACTGCACCGTAAGATCAAATTATCGCTTACTCGCGCGGACGAGCTCCGCCTCGGTCGATTCGAATGAGAGCGATTCTCTAGCGGATAGCATCGAGGGAATGCTTAAAATGTGCCTGTCGTATCCAATGATAATTGAAATATGGAAATCAAAGTTTGCCTGTACAAATAAAATTATTCGACCGAGTTCTTGGTGTTGATTAGTGGATGTTCACTGATTACATCGATTCGGATCTAATTTTTACTTCCGAACAATTTATGAAAGCCCATGCCCCATTCAAGACATAAAACGCATTCTGTAAACACAACAACCATCATTTTTCAAACATTTTTCAAAACTACAAAAATAAAAGTGATTAGATAACGAATTCTTCTGTACTGTGTAAAATTTCCAGAAGAATTCCATAAGAGGAACCGAGCAATTGAAAAATCAACTTTAGACGTCTTTCGCCGAGAAACTTGCTCCCAAGAATGTTAATTTTCGCGGGCTCTTCGACGTTGTGCTTGTTCGCCGTCATTAATTATCCGCAATATGCACGAGCCATATAATCGTGTCGTTCGAGTAAACGCTACCCAAGGGAATATTATTAATTACAGTGGATTCATCGCAGTCGCCCGAGAAGCGGCAAGAAATCTCGCGGTTTCTCCGTCCTCGGATGGAGGTTTTAGGCTCGGCTTTTTGTCGTCTTCGCGGCTCCATGTCCTTCCAAAACATTAACATAATGAGCGATTAATCACGCGACCACGAGCGACTCGAAGGGTTGCTCGTTTCGACGATCGTCAAATGAGAAAACGGCGCGAAAAGTATTGCACCTTCCTCACGCATGGAGTATTTCTCGACAAGGAATAGACAGCGTCTCCTGCTTTCTCTTACTTATTAAATGTCTTATTGTGTGATTTTAAATAGACGATGATCTGATAAACAAAAATTTATTGAAGATTTTGTATTACATACCCACATTTGAAAGCTTGCTCTTTGTCCAGTTATGTTATGTGAGGCATACAACTTAGACGAATCCTTCGGGTAGATAAGATTACCAAAGCGAAATTGTAAAAAATGACCTATTTACGTACATAAATCGAAGATAGAATTGAAATACCGAGTATTTTAAGTTAGTTAGGAAATCTTTCTTAAAACATCGGGCTTTACGCTATACAGTTTTCGCTCGTATAGGTTGCACTACAACATCCGAGCTCTCGACCAAACTTCAAATGCTGGCCATTCAAATTCTAATCATAGGATCAAATTTTGATAAAGGCTATTGTGCTTGAAATTTCACACGGAATACGTGACATATTTCATGCCCTTTAATATACGAATATCAATTGAAAAGTATCGCAAGAGAATTAGAACACAAAGTAGCGACTCAAACTAGAGAACTGTTGGTATCGCGAAAGGTGAAATAACGGCACGTAATTTGGAAAGGTGGCGTGAACTTCGAAACGATGTTAAAAGAGCAAGTAGCTGTTAGTTAGTGCCACATGAATAATAAGTTCCGGACATGACGACAAGTTAACGAGACGGCCAAAAACTTGACTACAGTTCCCTTGGCACTACACGTGACGAGTAAGCATCGTGTGAAGAGCAATAAACGAAAAATGAATGCGATCTTTACGTGACGTTTAAAATAAAGGCAGCAAAAGCTTCTACCCAAATAGCACTAGATGTCCAATTGACATCAATTTTACGTCCATGTGACCATATACAAAATATGGACGTAAATTTGTGTTTTTTCGTGGTCATATAATGCATGTAAAATAGATGCCTATTTTAATCCCAATTTTCTCCAAAGTACATCTAATTGGCGATCTCGCTGATCCTATTTGAATATAATACAGGCCGACATTGTCTAAACCGCGAGACATGATTATATTTTCTAAAGGATTGTGGGTCTGCTAATCCAAGTGCGAACAATTGCACCGTACCATATGTTCATTGTGGCATTTGAAACTTTTACTCTTTCCTTCAAAAGGTATTTTCCGGAAATCGTATTTCTTCTTGATATTGTCTAGTTCGACGATTTGTTATCATCAATTTTTTTGCTAGCTATAAGTATGGCTTTCCAGTAGATTTAAGAATATATAAATGTTGTTTGCCTATAATTGATAAAAAAAGAAAATTCACAAATCTTGGACTTGTTCAATATATTAATGACAAACCACGATAGTAAAAGAGTTTTAGATGTCGTAACAAGTTTTATGAAGAAACATTAGTTCGCGTTCTAATGTAATATACAAACATATAGCTATTTTATGTTAGAGTATCTCGAAAACCTGATATGATGTAGCAAATTTAAAATCGGATTTGAATGTAGGTCTCAGGTTTTAGAGGTTCGTAAAATTTTGCGGGTCAATGTGATAAAAAGTTGTGAATTAGAATAATCATCTAATGTTATGTTAAAATATTTATCTATACTATCTGCGTTGAGTGTAAAGTTTAGAAATGACATTTTCATTCAACGCCCTTTAAAAAAAATATTACATTTCGTATCAATTTGTGTGTCGCATGTATTTGAAACCAAAAAGTAAATGATACCGTTTCATTTATATCATGCAGTATATTTAAGTATATTTTCATTTTAGCAAAACTTTAAAAGTTGCAAAACTTCCAACACGAGTACACCGTAACTCAATATAGTGCATGTCCTACTATAGAATAAGTGTCGGCTGGCTTCATTCCGTATAATATTTAATCAGTTGACAATTCATAAACTTTTTGTCGTAAGAATTATGTGCTATCTTGTACTTACGTATCATTCATATTTGATCAATGCTAGAGCGAATGTCAGCATGTAGTTATTTTATATATTTTCTAGAAGCTGTAATTTTTAAAACTCTTGGTGCAAATAGATTGGATCGATAAACTATTTCACGATATAATATATTAATTTCTGTTTAATTTTCATCGATAATGTACATGATCGATAGTAACCATGCAATGATATGAACACAGTAATCATAGACAATGCGTTATCATCAAAGAACCAATGAAGCTATTAATCAAGCCACCTAACAAATAGATGATCAGCGGAGGTAATCGACAATTTGCCCAAAGTCGGGACAGAAGTGTTACGTGAAATACAAGCATCACTTGAAGTGTTGACATCATTCAAATTGTTAGCGTCACTTGAAGAGTTAGCTAGTCTAAAGGGTCGAAGACTCGAGGGCCGAGGGTCGTGCTAGGTCTTTTGCTGGGATCGGGCCGAGATGTTTAACCTCCTCGTCGGCTGTTGCGATGCTACTGCAAGCCAGCCGTGAGAGATCCCATGGATACAAACCTGCGTTCCACAACGAGGTTATATCCTGTATACGTAATAGGGAATCTAAGAGGGATTTTCCACGCTATTTTCCTTGGTAGACTTCAAAGCGCCCATTTTGAACCTTGCACATGTTCTTGTCTTTTAGGATTTTTTTCAGTTCAGTTTTCCATGAGATTGTATGTTTGATTTAATTCTTTGCGATGCTTTACTCAAATGTCAGTCTTTGGAAATTTATCGGAGGTAGCAATTATGAAGAACATTCCTAATCGTCACTTTCTTACTTTTCTTTTAATAGTTAAAGTCTAAATAACAAAAAAAGAAAATATTCAAAGAGATACGAGAAAATAGGCTTGCGTGTTATTTTTTTCTAAAAGTGAGCTGTAAGCTCCGAGATATGATGGAGTTGCAGATATTGATAAGATAATGTCGACAATGGGCGTGATATCGATGGTGACCATGTCGTTGGATAACAAGATAAATGAGGTAAATTTTCATAAATTCATGGAAACGTTTTCATTTAAAAAAGACCCTTGGAAATATTTCCAGTGGAATTGATTGTTTGAAAATGATGCTAAACAGAATAATAACAATTAGGTCCAGCTCTTGGAAACTATTCCACTTGTCAGTAATAATTCCATCTTACGTTTAACTAGTACCTTTTACAAAAATAAAATTTATAATATCCAGATTGATCCGATCACTGCTAACTACATGGATTAAAACTGATGCCGGATGTAGATTCCGGACCTTGAAGCATTGTTCAAAATAATGTCTTTATTACGAGACGTCATAAAATTCGTCAGTGTAACTTTCTTATCTGCTGACATTTCGTAAAGCCACATTTTGTGTTTGGGTATCCTCGACGCTCGCAAACGCATGTAGAGCAAACAAGGGGCGATGGTTGAGTCGTACTTTTTAGCTCGCGTATAGATCGATAAGTGCGACCGAACTGGCGTCGAAACCTGGATAGAGACCGAGCGAAACGTTGGTCTGGGACAAAGTGGATCGAGAAGTGGCAGTCCAGCGTCGACACTTTGTGCTGCATCGACTCGAATTTGTATTTCTTGTGCGCTGAACCGCCTTTTATTATGATCGACAAAAGATACATCTAAATACACACCGGCCATTCTCTTTTTGCTGCTTTTTTATGCTTCATGCTTTTTTCCATTTGCCTTGCACTATTACGCTTGTGGACTCTCCTCTCTTTTCTGTTGTTATAATAACAAATTGGTCGATCGATTAATTTCTATCCATTGCTGACATGTTATCATTATTGTTTTTTTTTTTTTATTACTATTTACTTTACAGCCTTCATCCATCATATCACAGTTAAGAAAGTGTTTAAGTAATCGATCTATTTGATTATGCCTTCAATTATGTAACTAGCCATGATGTAAAGTAATCTAAACTCTAGATATTTTATTTACAAAGACACTCGGTCACAATGATAATACATCTCTTTTATAAGTACAGTAGTGGCGCAATCTCGTTACTTAGAAATGTAGAATAGGAAAAGTCAATATCTGTTAGAAAATCAATATTCGAGTTAACTGAAACATAAGTGAATTGCTCTAGGTGTACACTTTTGATTTGACATTCAGATATGTAAATTCATTGGAGCCATGCAATGATCAATTATTGCTTTATGGGTTCTGTAATAATATGTCGCAATACGTATATGCATTCGTGTCCGTATCGGTAATTTGCAGAACGTGAAAATTAAATTCAAATACGAATCGCTTTCATCGAGTCATTATTGGGACCTTCTTTATTCCGATATGTCATTGCACTAATGTATCACAGCTATTTGTCAAGTAAGAAAAAAGGAAAAAACCACAACTTCTTCTTTTATCGTATCTGTGCCCAGACTCGGTCATCCGCAATGCTTGTGAATTCGCTTCCTATCGTAGATGTCGCGAACACTCAAAGCACCTAAAAGGGTTAGAAATGAGAGGCGAAATATATGCCGGAAGACACTAAGGTTGACTAGAAATATATCTCTTGAAGTTATGGAGTGTCTTAAAGTTATATGAGTTTTTGGCCTTTTCTGAGTTATGGTTTCAAATTCAAGTTTCATATGTACCTAGTATTATCGTTTATTTTCCAAAGTATCTGATACGCAAGTTTTATTTAAAAGAGAAGTTTTAAAGTACTTGTCAAGATTACTATCTCAATACGGTAGTATTGTAGTGGCCATCACAGTGCTGGTGACCAGCCGAACACCTCACTGGCTCACTGGCTCGTATTGGAGGGTCAAGCGGTGGTCGATACTAAACACCTCCAAGTAGACGACTCCGGGGTCTAGCAAACATTTGTCGAGTAATCGCCGCCTGATTCGCGTAGGCCGCCTACGGGATAGGATAATACTAATTCTTCGACCGTGCAAACGTCCTTACAGTATTAAATCCCGTGGTATTTGTTCCCTTACTAGCTTTTAGCTCGGCGAAACCACGCGCTGTCCAAGAATCTGCTTAATTCTGAATACCGAAAATCGGACAGGGTTTCCGCTTACCAAACAGTTACGTAGCGGTCCACTTGGTACGCAAGAAGGAGATTGATATAACTTGAATTGGATTCAAAATTATTTAAACTCATAAAAAGTACAATAATCTAAATTTATTTGTGTACAATTGTATAATGTCCGAGGTCGTTCCATGCTACGTTCGGTCGTCATATTTGATTTCAGGAAATATAGGTATGCATACAAACGATTCGTACATCAAATAGAACTTTCATTGCCAGTTCTCTCCATATCTATTTGTTCGTTTTTCTTTTATTTCGACAGTTCACCGCTACATCCCAGCCGGGTGCAAGGTGCTTATATGTACACATATTTGACTTGCGACCAATGCAATATCTATTCAAATACCTGACCTCCTCCTATATAACTCAAATTTATAAATACGAGGGTCGAGCGAAACGATTGATTGCAAATGTCAACTTTTGTTTATTCTATTGTTTCATATTATCCAAATTGCAGATACAAAATTTAGAAGAACCGTGAAAATTCCACTTGATTTCATGCACCGTCCTATCTGAGATACGCTTGTATCGAGAATTACTATTAACGGCTTTAACAACTTACCAGTAGCAACTTACCAAAGGACATAAACGTGTTCGATAGTCGTATTTTATAGTTTTCGGACCTACTTTAGCCGATTCGTCCTTTGATCGGGCTCCATCGCCACGAGACGTTCCGCTTCTCTCGATATCGTCACGATGTAAATATGTACCGTGCCAACACGATTCCAAGAAAGTTTCTTCAGATAGGATACCGCGGAGCCTCGCTCGCGGCGGTAACGGTGTCCTAACCAGTTTAAATACATCTACCACTAGTACCAACGTTGAAACTTGAAAACATACATATTGACCGTCGCGATGTTTAATATAGTGATTCAACCTTTCACTATATTCAACTGACTCTATATTTTTTACGCTATCGTCAATCCCTACAAAATTCCATTCAATCGCCTTCCAGAAACGGTACTACTAGAAAACATCCGAAAACAGAACAAATTCCGCAATACTGTAAGAAATAAAGTCTACTTTTCTGTGCTTTGGTTAATTGTTTTTCATTTAATGTTAATGGATGATTGCGATGTCTGGATATCCTTTTAAAAAATGCTCCCGATGCAGATGTGTTCCATGTGAAGCGATAATCAATCATGGCCATCATAAATCAGCCACTAGCATTCACAATTGTATCTCGACCTGTGCCCCTATCATGGTCGATGATAGAGTAGGCGAGAGTTACACTGCCCACTGGTTGAATTAAAGAGTCAAAATGTTTCTTGTAATGTTAATGAATGCCGAAAGATTATTTGGTCTATGCACAGCCCACAGTTCTAATTTTGAATTCTGCAATATTTGTTGAGGTATACCAAACCTCGGTTTGTTTCGGAATGGATGGTTCTGAAAAATGACGAACATTCAAAATGCAAAGTAGCATTTCCCAGCAGCAAACTACGAAGTTTCAAAACAGTTTCGTGTAGTAAATTTCCACAAGAGCCACTCGGTTCAGTATACAGTAGTGTGTTCGTACGGATAGGATACATCAGCCCGCCTATCCATAATGCGACGGGCTTAACGCCCGAGCGTTAGGAGCTCGACGTCCTTGCGCTGCGTACACACGGGTGTGGCATGAAGCAGCCCCTGCACAGATTGAGGCTTAGTGCCATAGCAAACAGCATCAATTTGGCATCGCGCCACCACGCACGCTGATGGATACACGACGAATAGATGGATACGCCTGCGAACCCTCCGCGCCTCCCTCGCCTTCAACCGAAGGCGAGGCAACACAGACGATTTAATTAAGCCGATTCGATGTATGCGAGATTGACCGGCATGACGATTTCTCAAGGAATTCCAGCTATTCCATGAATTCGCAAGATCTTAATTACAGCTAGAAGTCCGGATATCTGCTTGTGCTTGTTTGAAATCAAGCGATGGAAAATTGGATTCTTACTCTCTGGCGAGGACAATAGTAATTATGAAACGTCCGTAAATATTTCGAATAAGGTAAACGTACCAATGACTGGACATGGACCTATTTACCATGATAACCTAATCAATATTCCTTATGCCTCTAAACAAGTATCAACATTGATTAGGTTGTTGCAAGCTGCAGGTTCTTGTCTAGTAATTGGTATGGTTTACCCTACTAAACGATAGAATAAAGGTATGGAAAAATACGAAATCTATTTTTAACGGTTATTTTCTTTTCACTTAATTATAGTTGATAATTGCATATTAACGAATCACAAGCATGTATGGCTTTAGCATATCTTCTTTCATATCCATCTTTTGATTAATCGAATATAATTGATTTAATGTGGAGAGTTCATTATACATATATACAATAGAATTTATCGAACTAATACTCGACAGTAGTTAAGATTGATGTGATGACATGAATAGTATTTACTGAACGTGCCTAATGCGACTCAGCAGCAACGGTACGGCTTGGAGTGATATCACTTCTCTACTGGATATTGCATCTTCGGTAATGCTGGATCAGATGTGAAAATATTATATGTATCTTTTAATGACGATATTAAATAATAAATGTCAATTATACGGTGGATTGCAGAGTCGATAGATAAGCTATAATGAATTTAAAGTTATTCGGATATTACTAAATTATTCGTAACTTACTAAATTCAGTACTTGCTCTAATCGCTAGGATAAAATTGTGCTAAGATTTCATGAAAATGAATAGAGCATTCCGAGTGAATGAACTGGAAAGCTCCTTAGTCCCAATCGTTCGAGGCAATCGATCTCCCACAAATATATAACAAGATTAACAAGTCTTAGAAAATTCGACTTTTATAAAGCGCGACATCGAAAGTAACGCTAGCCGGGATACAGATCTCTTGCCTGGAGTCTAGGTGATCGCCGTCCGTTTCTTCCTCCTCCTCCGAGCACGATGACCCGATAACTTATCAGCTCCACTCTTGTCCACGTCGCAGGAGGCCAGGTCTCGGCTTTATCGTCGCCGTAACCCCGATTACGGCAGCCTCGTATAATGTGCGGCATCCCTCGCGGAGATGGCGATCGACCTTATGGCAGAAGTTCGGACTCCGGAAGTGTCGCAGACGGCGAAATGGCGCTCGACGATCAGTTTAGGCATGACGCTAATTTGCGCCTCGCTCTTTCTACTCGCGAGCCGTAAATGTCGACTAAGTGGCCATAACCGTGAACGTCTTCATTCCCGTCTATGCATTCTTACGGCTGCGCCGCCACCAATGTTTTAACGGTCTAACTAATACCATAGCCAGCATTCGGCCGACGTCTAAGGTGCATATTTGAAGAAAACCCGATTTCGTGATTACGTAACTTTTATATTTGCGATAACATCAAAACTTACGCATTAATACGGTAAGTTCAAAAATATTTGTGGATGATGCCTAACATTTTGTATTCCAAATAATTGTGATTATAATAAAAAGTCTTACAAACAATTCTTAGGGTATACAAGAAGAAAGGTCATGTACTTAGCCTCGCAGGGATTCTGGAATGTTTGCGAAAGGGGAGTTCCGCATACATGATCCTTTACCGTATGGATATGTAAACGTCGCTGTATCTCATGGCGCACGTACGGATGAAGTATGACGTATTGCCGTCGCGTACGTCGAAAAGTCCGGTTGTCCGTTCTGCGCCAGGCCGCCAGGTTCGTATACCTGTCGTCCGATCGGCAGTGCAGTCGAAAGCGCGCATTGGCCAATATGTCGGTCAGCCTCTAAATCACAGCGATTTACGATCAAATCTCTCGCTATCGACGGTAGATCCCTAGCTCCCTCGTTTTGTACAAACCCAGGCGACTCTCGTCCGTCACCGGAACGGACCGGGAACAAAAGCGCGCAGCCGTATCGGCCGCGTCGAAAATCGGGATTTTTACTGCCTCTGCAGTTTTGCTCGATCTTTATTTATTGTATTTATATATTGAATCTCCCCGTGATATTTGCAATGAATCAACCAATGCCCTTTCGCATTTGTCTTTCAGTTATTACACATAATAACGATGTGTCTACATTACAAATTGTATATAATTATCACTAAAATATAAAGAATACTTTATAATACTATTTTAAAGTAATAGTGCATTTGAAGTTGCGGAATAATACAACAAGTATGCATCCAAATGCCTTCAAATTTACCGGATAATATTGAACGCTTCCTACGCGGAATCACACAAGATTATGTCACGATCAATCATCATCGCAGCCTATTTTGTACGTGGCAGAGTCACTGTTGTACAAATTTCCTATGCAAAGTGCGTAAATCGTTCAAAACAGGAAATCCCATCCCGTAAAATGTAAAAAAATTGATAAAAAAGATCCTGCGACTTATAACTAGTTACGGCCTTATCCCGTAAAATCCGGTAGTGATAGGGCTTCGCCTCGTTGCGCTGTGGCCAATATCTCGTAAAATAACAAAAAAAAAAAAAATATTACAAAAAATCAAAACACACGAGACTATAGTAAAACACGCGTCGAATAGAGACGGTATTTTATTTCAGCCATTTTCATTTCAAAAAAGAAACAATATCTTGAAATCTCGTATATCTCGTATTGGAGAATAAGTTAGGATTACATATGGTAATATCTGTGGAACTTTTACTTTTCTCCATTAAAAAAAAAAAAAAAAAAACTATTTCATTATTCAACAACTTATATTTCTGATGTATAACGGATTTCATTTCTTGACTGTAATCAATGGAGATAAAAAAATGTACCATACGTACGCGGGGTAGGTCAGGAAAAACGTCAAAAAAATTAAAATTGTAGAGTGAAACAAACGCGGACTTTTTTTATCGTTAACAGTCGCGCTAATAAAGCGGATATATGCTCCCCGGTGAAACAACCAATTTGTCATGAAGCGTTTCCATTATGCGTGGAATAATACACTTTCGATCCTCGGGCATTGTTGCAGTTAGGGGGAAATAGCGCGGCGTTGGCCGAATCTGTATCACCGGTATTGTCGAAGCGCGCGAACAATGGACCTACTTAGCCCGACAGATTGATCATTAGTTGTTGCGAAAATATAGTTGGTTGCACGATCGCATGATCCGATCTTTTCTGCTCCCCCCCCCCCCCACGATCCCCTCTATACTCCCTGCAGGCTGTACTAATAAAGATTGCTTCGATGGAAACGAAATTGCCGGAGCGAAATTCTGAATCGACAGTAATTTTCATCCACCGAGGAATAACGAGGGAGATTTGCTCCAAGCGATTTTCGCGGAACGATGGACTTCGCGAATCGCGAGTTTGTTCGCTTACATTTATTTAACGTCGTTATTGCATTACGTAACTCTTTTTCGATCAGCGGCGTGCGCGAGCGCCTAGTTGCGAAATGCCCAGTCTTTATCCAATCTATACACCAGATTCGTTGAGTTTTTTTAGTTCTGTTTTCCGGGAAACGTGAAATTGCGACGAAATGAAGTTATTTTACCTTTTGACCAAAAAAAATGCTTTCTTTGCCGCGCGATCCCGACATTTACCGGGTTATAATTTGATCAGTTTCCGTATGTGCGTATGCATATGGTGCGTTGTGTATTTTCAGAAATTTTCAGAACGTACCCAAATTGATAGAATTTCGACGTCGATGACTTTGATTGGCATCATCGTAGCGTTTGTTCACAAGTTCACTTCAACAATTACAAAAAAAAAGAAGAAAAAAGAAATGAAATTCAAATTGGTACAATCACATGTTCTTCATTCTTTGAAGCCAAATGTATTTTTTTGTCCATTACTGTTTAATTGTTCACACTCGTGCAATGCATCGGCCCTTGATAATAATCGTCGATTATTGCATATGAGCGGTTGTAAATGTATCGAATATCAGTTGAATTCCGATACCGTTTCCAGTAAATAATTAAAGTACATTTTCTTGCGATATACATTTACGCAGGAAATTGTTTCATGTACCTTCAATGAAAATTCCAACCGGGTTGCGGTAACGAGCTTGCTCGCGAGGTGGAAACAATTGTCTGAAAGGTTCGACGAGGTCAATCTGGTTAAAATCCTGCGAGAAGGGGAGAGAAGTCGAACATAATTGAGAAATAAAGTTAGCGTATCGGAAACTAGGAAAATCAAACATACACTCATATCCACCAAAGAGGCAGACATTCCGGCTAAAAATGGAAGGAGAAAATCGTAGTAGTAGCACCATACGTTTATAATTTTTAGAAGAGCGCCCTTTGTTGCATATAAGTCTAGAATTTTGAAATTTTTTCCCCGAACGTTGCTACAATTAAAAAACAGACGAAATGGAAATGCAATGCAGTTGTCGGCCGATAATAATCCGGATTATTAGTTTTCTTCTTATCAATGTCAAAAGAAGCTGTAGCTCGTAAAAGAAGACGAGTGAGTAGTGAGTGAAACTGAGCTCCAATGAAAAATGGAACAACAAAGGCATGCAGGCGTGCGATCAATGTAGCGAAAGGTCATTATCAACTTAGCGTGATTGGTTAGTTAGAGTATAAACCGAACCGAAATTAACTGGAGAGAATTCTTTACCGCAACAATACTGATTCACTTTCTGCTCGTCTTGAGTTCTTACGACGTCGAAGATGATTGTCAGATTATTGTAAACATTGGTTATTAATTACATGCGATTGTTTTCTTTCTTTTCGCTTGTACGAGGTAATAAAAAGGATTTGATTTTCTATCTTCACTTCTCGAAGTAAATATGAAATATACACGATCAAATTGAATAATGCTCCAAATATAGCCTTGACTATGATAATTACGTGAAGCTGTCTAATAATGAATATTACTAAACATAATAATAGTAAGCGAAGCCATTAATTAACATTGCAAAAATATGCGAAATTCTATTTTGTCAAATATAAATATAACAAAGAAGGTATAAAATTAATGCAACATCTGCCCGTGTAATTACCTTTGCTCGATAACAAAAACAGTTATATTGCGTCACACGCTCTGTAACCTCCAGAAGTTTGCCGAATATAATAATCATTACATTACAATGCTGTCCATTAATTATGTTTGATTAATATAATTTCATGCATACGTTCAGTGCATAATAATTGCTTTTGTAAATTATTGCCCGTCTAAATGCATCGTAAAGGCAACACGATACAATCATAATTGCGATATTCCTGAAGCTACTATATAGTTCCGTTCTGCCTGTACGAGTATGTGCGCGTATGCTACACATTATGCTTCAGTTGGTAGGTATTTCCAGTGCTTCAAGCGGTTATAATATTCATTTTATCGCACTCAACAATAAAAACTGGATTCTGTAGAGACGTTCAAAGTAAAAATCGGCCGGAAACAAATTAAATCAATGTTAGACTATCAAAATGAATATAGAATGAAAAAAAAATTGCTATATTTCTAACTACCCCTTTTTTATTCATTCATTCATGCAGTTTTTGAATCAGGTTAATTCCTGGTCCTTTACAAAATAATTATGTATATATATATATATATATAATGATTACATTATTTTGCCAATCACAAGAAGTAAAAGAACACACGTGAAATCCGTGTTTATTCAAAGATAACTGCTGGGCTCAACACTTGGAAACAGTTACATAGACGCATTCGAACGGAATGCTTGGAAACTTGTTTCTAGCATATAGACTAGGTCTAAACTAATCCAAACTAAACCTAGCTTAGATGGAATAGTTTACAAACTTTTTATTCAAGTGGTCTCCGAGACCACGTGGTTCAAATTGCATAGTTTCCAAGACTTATTTCTAATGGAATGTTTGTCCTTTAATTCTACTATACATCAACTTAGTGAATGAGAGAGAGAGAGAGAGAAAGAGAGAGAGAGAGAGAGGTACCTATATGAAATATAGTTAAAATTTCTGATTATTCAAAAAGTTAAGGTCAAGAAAATGAAACCACGCTTTGGAGAAAGACCGTGCCCGTCGACGGGTTGTTAGGTTCGCATTGCAGAATCAATTTGTGAGAAACAAAGCGAATGATAGGAAACAATAATAGCTAACAAATAAAAGAAAAACTGGCGTCGGGCGTTTCGTGAGCGATTACAGTGACACGCAGGTAAACGCAATCAATTGTCGAAGAGAGCAGTCCTCGAGCGATCGCGCCTCACGCTATTTCAAGATCTATCATTCAGGCAGGTCATGTTTTGGGTACCCAATATACTTCCACACTAGTATATTCGCCTTTTATCCCTCTTCCGTCATAATTATAAATTCATACACGTCATCCATCCTTCACCAGAACCTTCAATCGTTTTTCCGCAACAAAATTTCCTATTATTCGCTTTATTCGATTTCCCTCTGGATAGATCTTTTTTCACATCTCCATGTGTTTTACTGCTTGTATGTCTTTGTTTTCGCTATATATCTCTATATGTCATCCACCGCCGTGAGCTTTTTTGTCATTTTTAGGTCCTGTTAAAGACCAAGTAGAGTTACTCGGGCTGACATACCTTTTTAGTTATCTCTAGCGTAATTTATCATCATCACGTTCCAAGTTCAATTCTCCATGTGGATTGTAATTTCTGGGACCGATATTCTTGTTCTTTTTTCCAGCTCCATTATTCCAAATGATCTTAGTTTGGTCGGCTGGCCCTTATCCTCTACTATCGTTTTTTCATTCACCCGCGAACCATCTCTCTTCCTATGGTGTCAAAAGGATAATGTATAGCCGAATAAGAGCCAGGCTCTCGAGCGATGAAATACGGCGACTCTTTCGGTGCGCGACATCGCGAATCGAGGAATTGCGAGCCTGGATTGCCGATGAAACTCCCGACGTACTTGAGACTACCTCCTGGATTTAAATGCGACATCCGTAATTTCTTCCCATCGCCGGATGTATACCGAATGATATGCTGCACCCAAACACATTTTTCATCCCGATACGATTAAAAAGTATATCGTTCTCGCGTTCAAGAAGTCCCTTTCTTATTGGATTGGAAAGTTATTTTCCAAACGGATCACTTTTCGCTGGGTATCCTTGATGTATGTGATATATAAATTTATAAATTATAATAGAAACACACGTTATAAACGTTTTACATCGGCGTTACTTTAACATCTCAAATTTAGACGAAAACGATTTTCTCCTACAAATTCAAAGGTTAATCATCAGGGAGTATTGATCAATAACACACACTTCCATTTGAAATTTTGACATACCTAGATCGGGCGATGATTAATTTCGTCGTTGCACTCGCGCCAACTTTTCCAATTTTCCCTCGATTTCTGCCGATTCTAGGGTAAAATTCGCACAGTTTGTACGCGCCGAAATTGAAAACGCCCTATCGCCACTTCGTTTATGGACCTTACGCGACCGATTGGCGTCGCCCAAATTTACCGCGAAAATCTCTGCGACCACGGCTCTCGCACGGATATTCGAGAAATGCTGAAACATTATTCACTAAAGAGATTGCGGTAAAAATCGATTCCATTCATTATTCTCGACGCTTCCTGAAGGGTTAAATGGAATCGCTCGCATATCGATTTTAGTGCATTAGTGATAAAACCATGGTTTTTACAACCTGATGGTAGATCAGAGACCTAAGTCATCCCCAAAATATTAGAAATATATGAGTCAGATCTGTATTCAATTAACACATGTCAACAAAATATTAATTATGGATAATCTAATGCAACTATAGACGTGATCAAGTACAATTTCCTCTAAATTCGCTTCAGTCTAAATGTATCCAAACTGATCATTATAAATACGAATAAATAATATATATAAAGTTTAAGATGTTTAAGATTTAAGATGTTTAAGATTTAAGCCCGTAACTTTCATTAAGGCCGAATTTTCTACGTAATTCATGCGTATATAATTCTCCATAGATCCGAACAAATCTTCTCGGACTTGACCTGTTTTTGATACGTTTGCACAACCGAACCACTTACCTATACTAGTAGATTGTAAGAAAGAAATAATCAAAACTTGACTGAAAATGAACTAATCGATTATCGTTTTGTGGTAAAACCAATTCACATTTGACAAATTCGTATTTAATATTTTTAAAGGTTTGTAAAATTTCTATCAGAAAGTCAACTTCAAAGTTTCCTTGAAATTCCATACATATATCTTAGCTCGTTTTGTTTTGCAGCAAGTTATGAATGTTGCATTAGCTTTAAATGAGAATTGCAGATATTTGTATATATGCAATATTTGTATATATATACAATTTAGAGAATTGTATTATTCTACCTTTTTTTATGAAGTTATGAAAGTTTAAAGTCTTGATTCGAAACTATCAAGTGTGACATCAGATTTTTGTTACATTTCAGATTTATAGATGTGAAATCACAGATTTTAATAATGTCCGTATTTAATCTTTTACTTTTGTGACTTAGCCATTTTATGTTGACAATACGGTAACACATTGCGATATATTATGCGATATCGTACTAAATTAAAAAAAAAAAAATAATCGAACAACGAAATGCGCAGGTCGATGCAACCAACCGTTAAAAAATGCAATTTCGTTCAATTGCGCCGCTTGATTTTCTCCCCTTAGAGGATTAATCAAAAATTTCTGCATATTATTTATTTTTCACCTACTACTTCAAATTATTAAATATCCTTCAAAATCTTTACTAAACAATAAGATTTCCAATGTGCATTTATTCTTAATCTACGTAATTTTATAGTTTTTCATTGTAATGATTTTCGTCCTTTAGAACACGTTAACAATTATTTAAGGTGTTTAACAAATGTCGAACAATATTGAAAGGGGTGGTTCATTGCAAAATTTTAATAAAAAGGTCCCGTGCAAAAATTTGATTTGATTTCTAATTTAATGATGTCGAATTGTTTTTCGTTGAACATTGATGTACATGTACTACCTTGCGTAAAATATTAACGAATAAATCAATTTCATGTCAAATATTCCAAGATGGCCCTTCATCGCAATGTATTTAAATGTACCACAAAAGCCAACTTAAAATAATTCACTATATTTAAATGTGTTTATTAATTTAATTTAAATCATAGCAATCGGGTCAAATTTTGGTACTAGACTTTTGTTCTTGAAAATGTGCAAAAAGTCACATGATACTTTACTTGGCCAGTTGTTGGACATCATCTTATATATACTTGATATGATCGAATATAAAGTGATCAATTCAACGAGGAAGGCTTACGAACAAACACTTTATGTTGAACTTTCGTTTAATAAACGGGTAATTAATGTTTGTAATGTAAACGGGTAATACGTAAAGATTTATTAACGTGTTTAATAATTGAAAATTAAACCTAATTTAATATATGTGTAAAATACGGTTTTGCAGGCAGAATGTTTTTGACGAATGATTAATTTGCATACCTTCATTTATATGAAATATCATATATCTCTTTTACACTTATTTTAAATTTACAAAATTTAACGGCATATCATACAATTTTTAATATTTAAAAAATTACATTGAGTACTTCGTATAATGATATAATATATAATATCATATATTTCAATTACTTTCTCTCTTTTATTATTTACAAATTATAATATCAACATAAATTACCTAAGCATAAAGATGCACAAGGATACATTACGAATGGTTGTGTCTACAATAAATTCTCCCACATATATACATCCAAACGAGCTTCATTTCTTAATTCTTTATTTCGTTAATGCAAAAAACCCCAAAGCATACTAAAGATAGTCGGGACTATATATAAACAATAGTTTTTGTTTATAATAATTATTGCTCCCTCAAGCTTGCACATGAGGGCTCGTCATCTTTTGGAAGCTAGAATAGGTGGCAAAAAGTTTAAAATAGAAATAAAATTGTCCTGTAATTTCACTTTTCACAAACAGATAAAAAAAATTAGTTATTCTTGTTTTAAACAAAATTAGGTATCAATATAACAGTTTACAAATATTTTGAAAAATTATTTTAAAAAAGCAACAGAAATATTTTTTTCACATTTTTCAAATTTGAAGATACTTTTTACAAAAAACTTTTCGGAGTTCTCATAGGGCTCAACATTATCAACGATAGTGGATGACATTTTCACAAGTTGTACCATTTGAACTTTTAAATAAAACTTTAAAAAAAAATAGCCTTTCAAAAATAATCTTTCAAAGATATAATAGCCAAAAATGAAAAACATATTGTTATCATAAACATACATTTTCAAGCATATATCTTAATTATCAATATATCAGAAACAGAACACATAACAATTACACAAAATATTATAATAGAAATCTTCAACGGAAAAAAATACAAAAACGTTTTGCATTTTTCCGAATAGACTTCACGTATAGTGAAGTTCAAATAAATTTTTTGTTTGTACCCTCATATTAAATCCGTAATTATTTTCGCGTAGACTTTTCACATTCAAGTCGAAAAGTTAAAAAATAAATGTTAACTATATCTATATATTATAAATATTCGGACCCGAAGCATTCGGGAAACTGCGCACGCGAAATTATAATCAAACGTACAATTTCACACATTCACACATTGACGAATAGTAACAATGCATTTCGGTTTGGACGAGTGGAAATTCGCTTCGTCATTACTCATTAATATGGCAAATTAATTATTAATTAATGTTTGATCTTAACAACTTGTCAAATCGCATTAAAACAAGGTCGCAGCCGAAAATAAATAAACACGAGCTTTCGACAATGACAATCTCGAATGTGCATCAACGAATCAACAAATTGGACGACATAAAAAGAAATCGAAAACGCGAAACGCTGGCTGCGCGCGTAAATCAGTAATGTACATGACGCGCAAGCGTCTGTTATAATTTAGCGAGTTGCCCATGTGATTCCGCAATTCACGCCTATATATGCGGACCGCGACGTATATTTTCCTCGTTATAATCGCGATGATGCTGACCGGGCAATAACAAGAATCATAATAATTATTATCGCTATTACCTCCACAATAATAAACATGTAATGAGAATGTCATGAGAGAAAGGGAGGGAGGGAGAGATAGAGAGACCCAAATAGCATGAGACTTCAAATGTTGATTTTAAATCCGAATGTCCAAGGACATGAAAAGGATATCCAATAACGAACATCTGATGGTCGTCCATAAATAATTGAATCTGGGATATAAATTTTACGTTCAATAATAAACGTCCATCAGATACACGCAAAGATTTTTATGGCCAGCAATGAAGAAAACATAATTTATTCGGATGATGCATTTATAGGAAACAAAAAACGTTGCACAATAACATTCAAGTACCCATACAAAACAAACACGTACATTTACCCAAGAAAGACAATTTCAACATTATCCAGTGTTAAAAGATTACGTTAGGAATTCCAACAACCGGTGTACAACCCAGTTGAAAATATCGGGCTGAAAGGATCAAATTCAATCCATATTATAAAAAGTGGAGACGAGGGACGTAAAGCAATAAAATGGAAAGTCTTCAAAAGTAATATAAATGAAGATCACTGAGTACAAGATCTATGAAGTGCAGTAATGCATGAGTAACAGACATGTCTATCGAACATTATACGAGACTTATAAGAGAGGGTAAAGATAATACTCCGGGGGCGAGGAGGAGATAACGACGAAGAGGCTGTAACAAAGGATGATTAAAGGGTTCGAGAAAATAAAAGGAATAAAAAGGAGAGAACCGAAAGAAGAATTTGGTTTGCCTTAAAGCCAGTAGGATTGTATCGCGCGACCGTGGCTGCTGCATTACCATCCGCAATAATGAATGACGCTCCATTACTCGCGGTTTATCGAAAACCACAGGGCTTTTCGCTAGTGCGGAAACACCGATCGTGAAATCACGCACATGCGCCGCACGGTACTTACGTAGGAAGTCATACCGGCAATACTTATGCAATTGCGGCTAAAACCACATTCACTGATGCTCGTAAATAGGCGCTAATCACAGCCGGTATCCGCATTGTTCCAGCACGTACATCTCCCCTGTTTCTGTCTTTTAATGTATACATTTGTACGAGCGGTAGATGTATCTGATTCCAACAACTTTATGTTTGCTCATTTAACTCTGATTCCCTTTCCGCTATTGCATTTAAATGTAACACCAGTGTTCATTCTTAATGAGAACAATATGGATGATATTTAATTGTTAATGGATTCGGGTTAATTTCAAAATGGATTTCTGAAATTCTTATCCAGTTTTGTGAAGAATTCTTGCACGAGAGCAACTTCTAATGTATCTATAGACATTCGATGATTGAAAGTCAGCCATCGCTCATGTCTTTGGCAGCGCAATTACATCAACTTAGAGTAGGTCGAGCATTCAAACATTCTCTTGGATAATCCTTGCATTTAGACAAAATTTCAGTTGCTTTGGTCAGGCAGCATGGACTGGGCCTTGATTGTGTACGTACCGGTAAGCCTAAGTTTTTGGTGTAAAATTTGATTATTCACATTAAATCGTTAAAAAAGTGATTAGTTCACGACTCTGCCATCATTTAGACATTTATAACAGAGCCAGACATTTTCGGTTATACGGTCAATTCGAAAGCTTTGCGGTTGGCAGGATTGCAAGGCGAGTTGGCCGAAGTACATCGTGCGATCGACATTCGATGCATCGATGCACTATTGGTCTCGGTGGTGCGCGAAGAAGCGCTTCCGCTTTACGTACAGGCACCAATAAATACCACTGAAAATCCAAGAAGTATATCGTCTGTGATTCCTTCTCTTTTATCTCCGTCCCGCCTAATCTCTCTCGCTCTTGCTTTCTTTATCTGCACTGGCTCGTTTTTCTCTGTCTTGCTGAATGATGCTTATCCTTTTAAAATGCCTTGATTTCCATATTTATTGCGAATCTTATCTTCGTTCTCATTAAAAGAAAAAGCTAGTCGTTTACTGAAACATCCGTACGTCACAGTGGAAAAACAAGAATGCAAAGAATATCGTTTGTTGCGCCAACTAATCAAATAGTTCAATGTTGTACAGATAAAGATTGTTTGCGGTATTTAAAAGTACCCATATAATAAGCGCTTGATGTCCATATAAGGCGTCCATGATTCGTCCAATACTTGTTTATTCATCTGGTGGACAAAAATTGAATGTACATTAGATATCCAAAAATATATAGATAATGGATGTCCAGGCTCGTACTTAAATTGGACTATTAATTTACATCCAGTTATTGATAATTTGGAAACCTATTTATGTTTGCGCCCATCGTGCATTTCCTGCATGTCCATTGTGCATCCGTTACACGCACACACAATGGATAACTGGATGAACCGGATGGCGTAAATTGGACATCAAATGTTCTGAACATGTAATAGGCGTACTTGTAACTGCTCGATATGCAGAGGCAGAAATGATAATAAATAACTCGAGGTGAGGCCCTAAAAATTTACGAACATGACATATGGTTCACAAAACAATCCTGCACTTTTGTGATCGAATAACGAATTGGTTATCCGAATCTACATAGCTTATTAATTAGCGACGACGGAATAGCAAAGATACCAACAGAATTGAAATATATGTAATATGAACATGACATGAAAAGTATCAGAACGAAATGGCGTAGAAATTTTCAAATACCAATAATAGTCATGCTAATTTAAACATACATATTTCAGTGATCACAAGAGTGCTCCATAAAAAACTAATATACATTTCAATAATCGATATAACCAAAAATGTAACAACCAATGCGAAACCAATCCTGCGAACAATCAATCAATTTGTTTAGTTAGTGTTTTCAGTGAAGTGACTTGACAAGGGGGAGGGGGGGGAGGGGGGGGGGGGGGGGGGGGGGGGGGGGGGGGGGGGGGGGGGGGGGGGGGGGGGGGGGGGGGGGGGGGGGGGGGGGGGGGCGGTGAAGAGGAATGTGAAACCACGGGAATGACGATGCTCGGACTAATTCGCGGGAAAGGGCCGCCGTGTGTGCACACCGGAACCTCCGAACGTAGGGGATAGACCATCAAACCGATTGTAATCAGACCACCCTCCGTTCCCCGCGAATTCGACTCCGTTCTCCCGTTCCTTTTCCGGTCGCGAACACATCCACACCGCGCTCCATCCCTAGCTTTTCCCTCGGGAGGGTCGTCGTACGGCACTGCTCGAGGATGGCTCCCGGATGTTAATTCGATTTTCGGCTGTCAGCTTCCGACTTCTTCGGATGCGGTTGTCCCAGCGACGACATTTTGGGAGACGTTGAGATCGAACCACTGTTGGCATCGAAGCGATAAAAGATAATCCAGGATAGCTAGTTATCGAGAATGACATGATTATTTCAACGTTGGAGTTCTTAAAATATTATAACGTGCTCAATCTGCATTAAATTTCATTGTATAACACAGACTTTACTTTTACATACGATACTGGTTGTTGGTTAAGAATAAAGTGTACATACCATACAATTAACCATAACGCAATTAACACTGGATGCCCAGACTCTCAATGTATATCCAGTTTTTGTCCATCAGGAAACCTATTCATGTTTACGGTCATTGACCATACGCTACACGTTCATTATACGTCTGACAACGAATTTATATGAATGACTTCTGAGCATACATTTCGTAGGATATGTCCGATATATAGTTTCACACTTTGTGCAATTAGTCTATGACAGAATAGTGAAATGATCTTTCATGCTATAATAGTCTGTCATAATTGCATTAGTGAGTCAACTGAAGCCATCTGGTAACACATGTCTTTTCGTGCAATTATTCAAATAATTAATCCTAAAATAAAACTTTATTAAACCAAGAAAATGTTTAGGATGTAGAGGAAACAGCAGAGTCATCGCATTGGATCTTTCCCCTTTAGATCTGTCATTAACAGCTAGAATAGCCATGTGATAGGTTGAAATGTATTTGAAAACGAGGTAACAGTTGCGTTAGGCGGAATATTAACGTCACGATAATGAAAAATGTTACTTTTTCAATGGTATAGAGAGAAGCAACGTGCACGCGGTGGGTTCGAACGCTTTAAGCAAGATTACAAAGCTGGAATTACTGGTGAGGAAAAGAATAAGCAAGCACGAAACGGCACTGACGTAAGTTGAAGTAGCATATTGCGTTTTTGCGAAGTAAAATGGACAAGTCCATGGCTTCTGACGTTTATTGTGTGTATATGTGTATAAACGAAAAATAAAAATTGGCAGATTGATGGCTGGATGTTTCTTGCAATGAAAGAGCGTGCGATTGAAAGCGCGGAATTCACCTTTTCTCAAAAGCATCAGGAAGAAAAGGAGCCTAGAAGAATGATGGAGAGAATTAGAAACGAAAGAGTGACGTATTTATCAAAGCTTTTTTCCGGGAAATTGCCTTTCGGTAAATAGTTTGATTACCTCCATACATCACACCGCGTTTTGCACAATTTAATCTTCACATTGTAAATATTTGAACGGATAAAAATATAGGAAAACAAACAGAACGTGCGATGCTTCAAGTACCTGGCCTGATGCAATGGCAGATCAATTCTTTCGCGTTTAATATAGACAAATTATGAAACATTGATTTCTGCTCATATAAACTGCATAACGAATAATAAACGTGCTTGATCGATACTAGCAGAATATTTACAACTTAATCCTCTTGGAGGGAAAATAGAGGGAAGCAGAGAACTCGGGTTGAATTTTCGATGCACCTCAGGTTGCACGATGCTCCGCGAGGGCGCGCGACTGGTCGCGTCGTGGCCGGGCTTTATGCTCCGCGAGCCTTTATGCCGAAGCGAAGACAAACAAAGCCCTGAATAAATATAGGGTGCATTACCTAAGGTACTCTCGGCCAAGCGCAGGCAGCACCCAACGGGACGACGCTAAATTAACGGGTGCAATTTTAATAGGGCCACTGACAGCACGGGTTGCTCTCGCCTCTGATTTTACGCTCCTCAACTATCATCACTCGAACCTCCCACGCCTCTCTATCTTCCCCTATCTATCTCTTTCCTTCACCCTTTCTTCCCTCTCGTTCCCTCGAAATCGCATCATTTCTTACCGCAAACTTTTTGGGCATATCCAAACTATATCAAAATTCGACTACATCAAATCCTGTACATTCATGCAATAACGATGTGTCCTTAAGAAGATGATCTTATGTTAATAAGTTCAACATCCTATTGTTTGTTGCTGTTACGAGAATCGGTATTCTTACTTAATTTATCGAAATATAAATACCACGTCAATTTGAGTAATTGTCTGCAAGTCTATTTCATTGTTCGATAATTAAGTTTTCATCTACGTCAGGCGATAATAAGGTGTCATTCTCAGCCCACTCGAATTGACCGAAGCTAAGTTTTGAAGTTCGAATCTCTGTACAGCAATTGTTCGTTAAGAAAAAACTATGCCAAGTAGTGCGTGATCCTGACGCTCGAGATCTGTGTGAATTCTGCCACGAACACGGCTTTGAATACCACCCGACTTTTCACGAAAAGATAATTTGCATTGCTTTAGTTTTGTCGTCGAGAAAATCGAGGTGAGTCGCCTAAATAATATACGAAACAGATGTAAAACACAAACGTCTAATAAATAATATGGTAAGCGAAAAAAAAACAGATTTACATCATTGACGCACATTTGAATTGTTCTACTAATTTTATACAATGTGAGTTTTGGCAAAACAAACGTAGGGAAGCGAAATTTGACACAGAGGTGATGATCTTGTTTAGGTTTAGTATATGTAAATTATTTTAAAAATGAACTTTTTCAGTTGAATATAAACAAAAACATCATATAACCTATCAGGTGGACATTTTAGATATCCACGAAGATTACTTTACGAAAATTTCATCATCATCATCGATAAACGCCACGAATATATTTCTATAAAGTTTTAAATGCCTTAGCAACTATTTTAATATAAGACTAGGATTTCCTAAAACGAGAACAATATCTCTGTTTAAAGAACAATGTAAAACAATTACACGATTATTGAAATATAATGTAAATGCGGGCTGTTATTATTAAAAAGCTCCCTTATAACTTCGATAGAATTTTTAGAATAAGTAATATATATATAATAATTATAAACATATATCGATGACTGCATCATTATGCAATACACCAAAACGATAATTTAATACTTTCACGCATATGAACGAGGATATCCTGTTTTCATTAATCCCCATTTCCAGCGAGGTTCGATTCGATAAACGCGACTGATCCTTGTTTCCGTTTCTGTTGCAGAACATTATCACATATTCGTCGGGGACCTGAGCCCGGAGATCGAAACGCAGACTCTGAGGGAAGCTTTCGCCCCCTTCGGCGAGATCTCGTAAGTCCAGTTAAGCTTACTCATTAAAGACGACTTATCTTCTCATGGCTCGACGTACATACTGCATAATTTAAGTGGTAAAATGCACGCCCTGCGATAACATCGTATTCCGTACCGCATATTTTTTTTACGTGAATCAGAAAGACCAATAAGCATTTATTTTTTCAACTTTTTATGCCTGGAGCTTTTATTGGTATGGGATGCGTCATACTCGAAACAATTGAAGACACGCTATTGATGTAACATATATGATATTTCTAAAAATTCTCATGCATAACTTTTTCTAAGGTTTCTGGATCCAATATTGTTTTCTGTTTATTTTCTATAGAGTTTATCAAACGTATGAGAAAGCGCAAGAGATACGAATGATGCTTTCTTTGCAGGCATTTCCTTCTGCATTGAAAAGGCACAACGAACCTTCAAGAAACCTTATAGAATAGAGTCGACTATACAGATATCATCTTTCTCAAAATGAGAGAAATTATATTGATAACAGACGAGCAATTATACCTACGAGCATGGAAAGGGTTCGGTCTGAGCCGAGTGCTTGGCAATCTTATCATTTAAATATAGAACGCTTACAAACCATTTCTCCTAAACCGATGCTTTGCCAATTACGACATTTGCATAAGATGCTTAGAAACTATTCCAACTGATCTGGTACCGTTTCCAAAGGTTCAATTTGCGTGAAACAGTGTTTCTCCGCATCTCATTTAAATTACCCAACAATCAATAGTCTTTTAAGTATCTCTGTTACTTTTTCCAAGCATCCAATTTAAATTGAATGATTTTCAAATGACCAGTTCACGTGAAACCGTTTTCAAACGTCATAAAGATGGCACGTTTCCTATCCATTAACCGTTTATGATTATAAAATGTATGTTTAAGAATATCTGCTTGAATTCTAATATATTCGAGGCTTTTTAGAGAAAGTTTAGGAATCCCCAGCTGGGAAATTCTCGTGGAAAGCTCGAGTTTTCGAAACGTCCAAGCTCCGTCCTCGCTTCGGTTGGTTGCGCCTCTATACCGAGCTGTGAGGAGCAGTAAGCGCAGAGCGTTCACGCGCGTACTTTACCTGTATATGTCGACTCCGACACTTAGATACGGAAAGAAGAGAAACGAACGAATTGAAGATGTGCGAGAGGAAAGAAAGACGACAAAGAAAGGACCTCGGGAAAAATCGATTTAAACTAGCATCCACAGTATCTAAGCCACGCTTTAAAAAGCTTGTGAAAAATTGCTATCGGTTTTCCTCTTTATTTTTCTCCTGCACCTGCCTGGCATTTCTCTATTTTTTATACCGATGATTACTATACTCCTGCTTTCTCATCTTTCTCGCTTTTTTGCCGACCCTATAAGTATATTGCCTTCACGTATTTCATAGTCTAAAAGAAACAAAGATTTTGGCTCTAGCCTTACTTTTACGATTTGTGAATTTTAATCGAACTCGAAGGTATATGTTTTGAAATTCGCGCATTAAACCAACACCAAATGATTTTTTATATTAAAAAAAAAAGAAAGTATTTATACAGACAATCTATTAATTAATTTCCGCCCATCAAAATAGATTCAAATTTCATGAAAATTGTTTTGGCGTGTTCCTTGATCCATTCGATACTAGGTTGAGAGCAAGGCCGGAAGTCGATTTACGATAGTTTGTGCTGGACAAAGCGTCTCACGAGTCCGATACGAGTTTATAAGGGAAAAGGAACTTCTTACATTCTCTCCTCTTTTCTTTCTATTCTCGTAGCTTTACAAATACTTTACTTTTCCAAGTACTGATGTACCGACTCTGGGCCTACGTGTTATCGATTGAGTATTTCTTTCTTGCAATTATATCGAGTCATGAAATACACTTTCACCTATAATAATAGCACATACACTCTTGTATAACATGATGATATCTTGAAATCATATCAGTATATGGTAGAATTAAATGACAGAACAAAGCGTTCGCCGATTTATGAAGACAACCTACATTTCCAACAGTTCCAGAAGACTCGAACGGCGATGTTCGAATTCCCACAATTCAAAGAAGATCATTGGTACGACTATTTCTAACGCGGTTCATGAATAAACATTACCTTGATGGAACATATAGTGATGCAGTAGAATACATCTCCATTCTCCCCACCTTTATCCTTGATCGGACTTGCGCAGCTTTTCGTTCTCGAAATATTCATTGTGGCAGGGTATACTGGTTTTTCAGATTGGTATTCATCGAGGCGTCCCCGAAGGTTCAACCGTCGCATCGCTACTCTCGACGTTTCGCACATGAATCGAGTTTTCTGAATTCCCTCGTAAAGTTCCTGGCCAAAGTTCATTTGCTCACGATTCGTACTACTTTCGAGATCAAACTAAACGTACAGCTGGAAACGGGGATAAAAATGTCCTAAACTGTTGATGAGCTACTAGTCCCCAAGCCAAATTTGTCTGCAGTTAGGAAGGAATGAACTGGATCTATACGGTTGTTGATCTAAAAATAATCATGAGTGAAAAAAGTTCCATCAAGTTTATACTTGATAAATTCAAGATTTGAATAACATAACTTTAAGTAGAAAATGTGTCATGAAGAAACGTATAAAGCCAACAATAATTGAAGTCATTCTTAATCCATAGTGGTACATTCCTTGCATTTGCCTTCTCCCCCAGTGACAACGATGACTAAAAGGTAAACTATCCCTTTACTGTTAATAAAACTATCCCGTACCTCGCAGGGAACTTCCGCCTGTACTTTTACGGATAAAGATCTCCGAGAAAAGTTATGGTCGTTTAGAAACTAATCGAGCCGTCGCTTTGCCACGAGACTTCGAAACTCCCAGACAGTGTCGACTTTTCCGTCATGATTACGCCGCTGGATTTTTATCCTTACGTATCCTTTCGTGTAGGCTGTTATCAATAAAAGCTATTTCGTTTCGTAAACACATCTCAGTTTGATAAAACCGCGATTAAATGATTTACGACTTATGGTCAATAGTATTTGATACAGTATATATGATTAAATCGATCTAATAATTTGATATGAAAGTGAAGGAAAAAGTGTAGGAAATATTAACCCAGCATATATAATTTGATATTTTTATACCTATAACAATTATTTAACTAAAATAAATTGCATTAGAACCCTAATAGACTTGCTCGGAAAATCCAGTTCCAACAATTGCTCTAGTATTGGAATTGTTCCAAGTATTTTCTTAAAACCACATTCACTGTACTACTCCTCTTGCTAATATAATGTGCGCTTCAGTACATACGTGGAAAAGTATTTGCAAAACACGATAAATGTATCACGAATTCAGCCTCTAATTGTCAAGGATTATAGAATTATAACAAAAACTGGTCTTAAGAATGCTTAATAGTTTATTGGTATATGCCCAATTATCACTGATACGTTGATGGATGTCAAGCTATATATGCATAATAGAAGTCCGGTCTCGTACGTACATTGGACGATCAATGAACGTCCATCATTTGTTCACTGCCAAACTGGAGGTACTGAAAGTATTCTTGAGCTATGAGATGTGTACATCCAACAAAGAAAGTACTTACTAGTATCACGTGTAAGAGATGAAATAATTTCATTGATATCATCGCTATAATGTGATTCTTGACGTAAGAAGAAAAGCGAATACCGATTAACAGTGCTACTCCATCGAGTTCGCTTTTCTCAATTGACATCGATCACTGTGAGCGCACTTCTAAAGAATCTCTTAAACTTCCCGACGAACGCTGTGTCAACCGGAAGTGCGATCAATCGATCACACGTGCTTTAACATTTTCGCTCGAAGAAGCAGTAACGCCTACTTCGATTCGCATCTTCCAGCTTGCTCGAAATTCGAAACTTCCATAGAGATATCGTTCCCTGGCAGGTAACTAAGGTCATTAAGATTCTCAAGTGTCGCGAGCATGGAAGGGTTCTGAATTTTAATTCAACTCAGCGTAGTTATGCTGGAGGTACGCGAAAATGGCGGGGAGGTGAAGAGAATAGCGAATCACGGGGAAAGGCATAGAGGAAGAAGGATGAACAGAGAGCAGGAGGGAAAGAGAGGGAGCTTTCGCTCAGCTCAGAACGAGCCCCCAGCGGCGACGCCTCTGCTTTGTGTGGCGGTATATTAAAATTCCGGAAACTTTTTAATCTTTCCCCGTAGTTAAATATTAATAACGAAATCTCGGATACGCGCTCGCTCATGCTCCACAACGGCTGAGCAGAGACGGAGCAAGCTGTAGATATGCAGACTCGGCCCACACCGACCGAGCCGCTCGGGGAGTTCCCAATGGAGACAGCACGGAAGTCCTCGTTACACTTTGCAGACATGAACCTTTTCCTTCCTTCCTTCCTTCCTTCAATTTCTCCTGTTCTTTTTCCCGTTTCGTGCTTTCTTTACCGCCAAAAAGCACACCTCGACTTGGTTATCCCCAAAGCCGTGGGTTAACTGCCAGTAAGGGCTCCATGTACCATGAAAGCGTTGAGGGGTCTCGAACTAACGACGCCTCTGTGTATCATAAGTCAGATGTGGCTCTACGCGATACGTACCAGGAGTTCTTGCTGGATTAGACCATTCCACAATGTGAGGAAATCCAGATTTGAAAAGATGCATCAAGTGAGATCGGAAAAAATTAAATGTATTTCAGGGTGTACAAAATCATAATATATAAAACAAGAGGAAAAAATTCAGGATTAATAGAATTACATGTTGTAAAACCCTTTATCTGTGCATGATTAATTGCGGCAGAGTATCAGAAAATAGACAAAATGATTATCCCTACTGGGAACGGCAACAGTCCTTGTTGGAAATCACGTCCCACCGAGCTTTCTCGTATATTCGCGTGTATTCACGGAGGGTTGCGAATGTGCGGTCAACTGATTTACAGACCTTTAAGATTATCGCTCCTACTCTAAGGACTTTGCCGCCACCCTCGTCGTTTTCCCGGTTCTCTTCATGGCCCTGGTCGCCCATCTGGACGGCGCACCGGATGTTACGTAACTCTTGGCAACTCAAGATCTACGGGCCGAAGTCGGACACTTCATAGGCCAGCATTCACAAACCATAGGACAACTTCCAACCAACTTGTCCCCTCGTCCATTGTGCCGCCCAAATTTTATGGAAGATGCATATGGCGAGTTCTGATGTTTTCCTACCTAAAACAGAACTTCACTAACAAAGGCATTTTTAAATTTGAATTCGAAATAGTTCCACAATATTCACTATTATAAAAAGAATAGAATCGATTGATACCTCGAGACGACATCACTATTTATAGATCTACGCAGAGTTGAACACGTATAATAGAATTCAAACAGACATGTAAATTCTGATTTAACTCGGTAAATCTTTAGATTAACACGTCAGACAATTCTTGTTAAACAATATAATTGTAAAAAGAGCCAAGTTTACATTAACTGTTAAATTAATGTAAATTTAACAGGTACAATTAAAATGTCATAAAATAAGCACAACGTAGGTAATGTCTTCTTCTGCTGATTCTTATTTACAATTAATGTGTAGCTAAAACTTGCACCTGCAGAGTTGTCAGAACTTCATACATAATTCAATAACTCGCTCAAGTTTTAATGCAATTCAGCATATAGAGAATTTTGTTTACACATTTTTTTTACTTGTACTCGTGAAATGATACCGTCAGCTTAAAGTATCCAGCCACATCCTCTTACTTATTGTCCTTACTCTTGCTCTTTACAATAATACTAGCAAAAGGGAGAATAATGTGCAAATAATGTCCATGCAGATCAAGATACAATTCCATCTCTATAAAGCAACGAATGAAACGAGTAATTCGTATTATGAATGATAGATGTAAAGGATGTTGCTCTATTATAACATTCTACGTTTTCGTCCTGATTTGATTGCGAGATCACGAAATGCATTCGTAGCGAAGGTATAGAATAATAAATTTTCTGTTCACGGAATCTATCGAATTGGACGACGGCTCGTTTGTACCTCCAAACGGTGCAAAGGCTTCACCAGAAGCCACATCGAAGGCCCGAGCTGCGGATCTCACGGACCATCTACAAACCACGTTCCGGATTTCAAAGATCCAGCAGCAGCCAGTAGCTGCCCAGTCGTGGTTCCACGTATCCGCTAAACGAGCTCCACACTCGAGTCTGAGACGTTGTCAGGGCTTAAATCTTGCCCACCTCCATCCGGCATGAGGGGGAACCATTTCGCCACCCACCTTCCGTTACCCCACGACCACCCATCGACAAACTGACCCCGTAAACTTAGCTCAACCCTGCTTCGCATCCGATCCCTCCCGATGCACCCGGAGCAAATAGCCCAAGAGAATTCGGTCCAATGGAGCAGTGACATAGTTATGACTGCCTCCAGGGAACGTGGATGCCAACTTCGAGTTCCGCGTGCTCGTTATACTTTCGACACCATCTTCATTTTGTAAGATTAAAAAATAACATTCGAATAAATGTACGCTAAGGTCTTCATTCTCTGAAGGTAAATTAATTCTTAACGGTACATTGGTAGGATAATTGTCCATGATAAAGAAAATTGTATTTTCGTTTTTGCATACAGTTGTCGCTATAGGTGTAAACATATGAATAGACATTTTAAACGCATTAACGTAAGTTCAGACACATTTGAATCAAATATTGCGTCTGCGCCTATTGTGACAAAAAGTTACGTCAGAATTACGGGCGCGAAATGACGATTTATGAGGACAATCTGCTGTGTTTACTTAATGCGATCGATAAATTCTTCATGAATATTGAATACTAACTAGCCTCAACTATACATACAGCAAAATCTGTATAACTACCGCTATATTTACACGCAACTCCTTCGCTTGTATAGTCGTGCTCGTCGAACAACATTGTAAATTCTATTTGTACATATTTACGTGGAATATCATTCCTTTTTCGATCTTTTACAAGATGTGTAGACTGAAGGGACTTTAGGGAGAAAAATGAAAACAGGATAGATAGGTAAAAACAACAGACCAAAAATTTAAAAAGAACATCATGGTACAGTTACGTAGCGAATTCAACTTCGAGGCATGTTATTTCGTTCTAACGGAAAGAAGCCTTAAGAAAATCGCTGTCGCGCACCAAAAACTCTGCTCTTAGAACATCATTTGGTCCTGGTGTATTGCGTCGAGATATGTCTGCTTAGTATGCAAATTGCATATTCGTCAATTTGCATCATCTTTAGATATTGATAAGGGGAACAAGTGTCAAAGTCTGTATCTTAATATCATCTTATTTATATGTATTCTTTATGATAAAATTAATATATCTACACTTGGATCTTTCAAAGAATTTCAGTACGACTTTTACTTTAGTCTATTCACCAGGACACAATTTGCTTATTCAAATGACCAGTTTCTCGTTTGCTTTTTCTTTCCGACAAGATAGAATTTAATTAGCAGATGGTACTTAACATTTAAGATTTAAAAGTAAATAAAACATATAGAATTTGCAAACATATGAAAGTACACTTTAAACGATCATGAATGCTTTAATATTCTAAATCAATTCCTAATAAATTTTGAACACACGATCATCAAAATTTGCCGAGATCTAATTCGCTGCTGTTCTTGGCTAGACTAGAACGATCGGTTCACGCTCGTATTACAGATTACGTTATTAATATTATTGCCTGGAAGATTCTCCATGTGTATGCAAATCTTCGCACTACGTTATCGTCAACAAGCTTATCCCAATTCTATGAATAATCAATTGAGGCTACCAGTTATTATTATTGTGTCACTTTCGTAAACTATCGAGTATACTGTATTCAATTTACACTAAATTGAAAAAATCTTTCGTTCTTGCACACAATTACAGTAAAATAAAATGATACCTTTTAGCAGATATAATTTCAAACTCATTGTATCAAACATGTTTCACCTTTTCTTTTGTTTTCCTCAATTTTTTGAAGAAAAAAAAACGAACAAGAGTAGATTTCACATAAATCTGCAGAAAGCATGAAAAAATGGTATTCGCGAAGCAAGGCTTTGAAGGGGGTTATTATCCTCATTAGGTAATAAAAGTCAGTACTTGTAATGCTAGCCTTTTCTGTACTAGGAGGAGGTATTCTTGGTGTACCGGCCCTTGACGATCCCCTCTCATCTGCCCTATTTACTTCTTTCGTCTTTCCACAAGTATTTGCTCTTTTCAAAATGTTCCTGCTTCGCGAATCACCTCTTAGTTTTTTTATTTTTTCTCGTACTATTTGCGTCCTACTTATGCTCTCAAGAGCCGTTCTATTTTTACTTTGCATATCATGGAAAGACCAAGTTAAACACTGCCATTCTCCGTGAACCTATTTAAACAAACGTTTCACCAGTGTCAAATTCCGACCTGTGGAAATTCACATTATTCATACAATTCTCTAATATTATATACATACATTAGCGAACACCGAAAATACAGAATAAAGTCTTGAAAGTATAGTGCCCACCTGACGTATGCAAGAGTCATTCATCCAGTATTTACTTCGATATTGAGAGTGTTCTTTGCACATACATTCACTAAAGTTGCTGCAGTCAGTAGTTAAGACGTTTAGGCAAGTGCGACAACTGCTGTACTATGCTTCGAGAGGTTGAAAGACGACAAGAACTTAACCACTTCTCATAGCAGTAGAAAAGCGTATCAACGGTAAGATCGTGGCTCTTGTTGTCCAACTGAAATATTCACGACCCTCGACGGCACAATGATACCCACTTTTCTTCCGTCTCGTTCCCTTCCGTCTTTCCATCCCGTTTCCGTCTTCCGCGCAACCGACCTTTTCCTACTTTCGTCTCGTTCCAAGCCGTCATCGCCTGCGTGTTTCATTGTTCGAATTTCGGGCTTCAGCTTATACATGGCTTCCATGTCCAGCAAAAGGGTAACTAAAGTTTAGGGCAAAAAAACGTAATGCTAACATTATTATTCCTAAGCGAACTTAGATAACAATATTTTTCGGGACCCAACCCTAATTATTGAAATGATCAAAAAAAAAAAAACTATAAACGACATTATGGTACATTTTGTTCATTACAATACATGTATTCCGAACCACTATAAGATGAAAACTGTCGTCGTGCGAATACAGTAAATAACGTCGCTGCTTTTCTTTGTAATGATAATAATTAAAACCACAATGGAATCTCGTGCATACGTTAAATCTTACTGTGGAAACTTCCTTACTTCCTTACTTGCGAGAGTAGTTCCGCCTAGAAATTACAATTGCGGTCTACAGCTTCCGCGCAATATCGGGGAGGGAGAACGAGATCTCGTTGTAACTGGCAATTTCATGGACGTACTGCTGATTCGGACCGAATTTGCCGGAAGTACCGAGAAGGGCGAGGAAACCGAGAGAATAGCATGACTCGATGAAGGGAAAGAGAGAGAGAAAGAGAGAGAGAGAGAGAGAGAGAGAGAAGGGAAAAGCGAATATAATGGTCATCATAGGGAAGAGGCCCTGTGTATTGGTCTAAAGAGGCATATAGGTAATGCCAATTGAAACATTGAGCTTTCCAGGTGCATTTCGTCGTATATGCGCATTTACTACATGCGTAGGGTGTTCCCACTCTAGAATATGGAGTAAGTCGAAAAAGCGGCTAGAGTGAAGAGATTCCAACATTCGCATCCGTGTAACATGCGGCAGATGGCTGAAACGAAGTACAACGGAAAGAAATACAACCCTTTGAATATAACAGCAATTCACCTCCGATATGCCCTTGTCGTTGAAGGAATTTACATAGAGGACGAGAAGCAGGAGAGTACGTTTAGAGAGGGCGTTATCACTCTCCATGAATACTAAGATCTACGAATGTCAATTTAGCCAATTCACTAAAAGATCTACATATTCTCCATCCATTTTTAACAGTTGTATTATAAAAATTCGTAGTATTATCGAAAGTTGTACCTTATTTAAAAAAAAAAAAAAACTAAATGAATGCTCTTCAGGACATGAAAATATTTATGAAAATGCGTCAATGAAAATCTCTGCAGTATAAGGATGATAAAAATTAAATTTCATTCACCGATGTAGAACGAAAAGAAAGATACGAGGGGATATCCAACCCGAATGTTGGAATCGTCTACGCAATTCCGCCAATCTTGGCAGCTGTATTGTTATCTGCATACCAACTGCGCCAGCTGACCACCGCTTATGAATATGGATATAATTTCGGTATACGTTCACTCGTGGAATCTATTTCGAGGTGCTTTATTCTTATGTCCACGTTGATTCCAATTTCAGGCGAAAATATATTCTCTTCTCTGGAGGTAAATATACAAAATTTGATGCTCTTTCTTACTCTACCAGCTCTCAAATTCCTGTCTCTCCGTGGCTAGATTAAGACCTGATATTCCGGTAGATGAAAACACTAATGATCTGTGTAGAAAATAAAAATTCTATTATAGAAAGTATAGATTTTAACAAAAAGCGGAAACTCTGAAATGAGTTGAAGGACATATATATATTAAGGAATGACCGCATTAAATGGGGTTTCTTTCATGTATTGATTCCATACAAATTTTATGAATTGGGAAAAACTGAACATCAACCAAGTAAAGCACAATGGTAACTCGGATCGCGTCCTCGTACGCTCCCGTAAATCGCATTATTGGTAAAATCATAATTTAGTATGAAATATTGCATATTTAAAGCTGAGCTTAAAATAAAACCCCACCTCTGCCGAAACGCGCGTCATGCATCATGCGTGGGTCAACAGGGAGGCGCCCGTAAACAGGCGTATATACACATGGGCGGCGTAATATTTCGACGTCCTTTCGATGCGGACCCGAAATTTATGCGCCGACGACCAACCTAACTCGTTCGCCGAGCCTCGACGATACACGGGAAAATATATTGACTGGCGGTTTACCTCGTCAGGGGGCGAGTTTCGGAGGGATGATGCGGGAGTGGGAAAGAAAAGCGGGCGAGACAGGAGAGATGAGTTCGCAGCACATCGCTAAAACTTTTGTCGTTAGAATCTCGTTTGTTTCTTCTGCTTCTGCCTGCGACGGAATTTGGCCTGGAATTTTCGGGCTCGTCGGCGATTCGCGCATCGTTCCGATCGTCAATAACAAAACGGCGAACGAATTCCGAATTTCCCACGGATTCTCCCATTTAAAACGCGATTTCCCGACTGTGTCGGTCGTCGGTAAACGCAAATGTTTAACTTTTCCGAGGGACGCGAGACTTTCCGAATGAATTTCGTACTGGCAGTGTATATAGTTCAGCGTTTGAACATCTGCTCGAAGCGTGGAAAGTCCCGAGTTCATATCCAGGCTCGTCACTGGAATATTTTAAGAAACCCATCCGATATGTGCTTTGTTTCAAGTCACAATATTAAAAATGATCCAAGTTCTATTGTTCGTCGAGAAAAGCGCTTTAGCAAATACATCTAAAGTCGGTTCGAGTCACCCGTTTAAAATTCATAAATCGTATGGCTGTGCCCAAAAAAAAAAGGTGGAAAAAATAATCGGTCAGCTCAGTTCGTAAAAGATATCGCCTGAAGCAATAAATATCGGGTGCAGATTAGATCGGCAAACTCAGCGTTTTCGCCGGACAATAATTTGCGTGAAATATCGCGCCAGACCCATTTTTACCTGACACCCACCGATACTGCCCGATTGGCTGCAAGATTCAGAGATACGAGCCGTTAATGAAACCAAATAACGAACCGACCTCTACGGGGCTTACGCGAAAGCTCGACAATGGCTGGCCGCCTCTGCAGCTGACTCATCGCCTGAAATTTTTATGAATTGGACAATTGAGGTCCATGTTTTATTCATGAACGTAAAAGCGAACAATTAACAATTTCATTACTTATATAGGTCTTCAATGCAAAGTACCTGAAACCCTATTTTGAAATATATTTGATTTCACCATTCCGAGTAGCCGACGGAATGAAAGAACTTAATAAGGTAATGAAATTATTCAGTAGTGGTTTCAACACACGTATTAAAACCCGTAACTCGTTCGACGACTGTATTCTGTGCGTTGAAATATTAACCTCGATGCAGAAGTAATATTTTATATCGCGTGCTTTAATAGTTGGTAATTAAATGATTTCGGCTTCGTTGCGATGTTAATTATTAATAATCACCCGTTCAAAATATTGAATAATTAATATCTGTATTTATACTCAATTACGTATTTCGTCGCAGAATGAATAATTTATTTTATCGCACAAATTATTACCAAAGCTGACCGAATTGTTGAAAACTCCACGCATAAGTTATGTTATATATATGTTAATTTGTTCCCCGCATACCTCCGATAATTTTCAATCGACTGCGCTGGGACGCTTTACATAATACTTTAGCGAAAGAAGTTCCTAAGTCTCAAAGATGTCTAAATTAGGAAATGTTAACAAATTTTCCAAATAATACTTCGTATTCACCGTCAGGATGACGACGTTTTAAACACAATGTCCTTATTACACGCAATCATTCGTTTTCAAAAAACAAGTCTTGTAAAAAGTGTCAAAGTTAAATTCATTGAAAGTATACCTAAACTTCCGTCGAAATCACGGAGAAGAAAGATTTTCCATGAAATTACCAAAGTCACCTTCGACGGGAAACTTTGCTTGCCGCGTCGTCCTCGCTAAGTTCGAGGCATTAATTCACACTTGCCGCAATTTACGAAATCATTATAACGCTTTCAAGCGACCAGGCGCTTGCTTGCCACGCTTGCGAGCATTTCGTTACACTCATTACTCCCAGCTCGAATTTGCGAGTTGTGCGAGAAAGCCAGATCGCCATATATAGCTGGCCTTTTTCTGGGATTATACATTAAATGAAAAATTTCCTGAAAGGAAGCTCTACGCCGGGTCTCGAAAATTATCGGCTAAATTATTTTTAACGAGAATATAGTTTCGCCAGTTTATGTTGCTCATTTCTACTACCAGTTGACCTTCATTTCTGGTGTCAAAAAACTGAAAATCACCAATTTCGTTGGAGAGATTTGGCCAATGTTTAGCTGAAGATTGAAATGTGAAAATAGACGTGAGAGATGTACCGTTTTCAAAATAAATCGTGATACGCGTATCAACAACAAAAATTGAAGACGCGGTTTCTTGCTGTCGGACATACTGGGTATATTGGGCTACCAAATTACGGAAACAGAACAAGTCAGCTTAGACTTTGGAAACCAGTTTCAAAGTTTTCAGGAGTTACCAAGAGTCGGTCAAAGTATCGCAAATTGCAAGCGTTTTAGGATTTGTCATTCATTTATTAGAATTAATCTCTTAGAATCAACAGAGGACTCTTGGAACCATTCTACGGAACACTTTGAAAAGAATTCACTTGGGAACAGTGAAAATTGAAGGCCAACTTGAAAAAACCGCAAAATTTATCATCTCGAATCATCTATTCTGTAGCTATAGGCATAGTCGTATTTCATTATAACAATATAACATGTGTTTTTATGAAGTTCTAATTGTGGAATTACCGAAAACGTGACGAAACGCGAACTTTGTAAATAAAAATTTGTCCCTCGTTTTCGAACTTCCGGAGTGTGGAATTCAACTTCCGCTCCGATGGCCCGCGTAGTTTGCACAGCGCTCGATGGCTGATAAAGCGGGTAGTAATTCACATGCTGGGAAATCGTTCAACGTTAATTCGTAATATCTATCCAGCAACGGAAAATTATTTCAATCGCATTATTCAGCGATCCGGTTCGCTCGTGACGGATCAACGCCGCGTAACTATCGATCCGCTTCATGCCCTTTATAAAACCGTTCCGACTGATGATTACGCGCTTCCGTAATTTCATTCGGTTTTTATTAATTTATTCAAACATTACCGAAATTCTAGATCAAAGTGAAGTTGACCCGTGTGTTTATATGTAAATACGAGTCATTGACTCTGAAAATTTTCCCCATAAAGCATTTGTAAGCGCAATTTTATTAATAGGCTTCCAATATAATAAGATAGTAAACAAATTGTATTATTTTTTATAAAAAATATACATTCTACCATGAGAATTTATTATTTTAAAACTCCATTATATATATATATGGGAGTTTCACATTTTATTATTGAAATATTCAGTATATCATCAAAATGCATCTTATCAAAGAATTTCGAAAGACTTTCATATTTTTGAAACATACATTTTTTTTTAAATTAGAATATAAATATGAAAATACTGACATATAAAACGCATGGTATGCTAATAAAAATAATACCGAGTAGTTATAAACCTTTTTATATAGCGACTACAATCGATTTCAGCCCTGTCCCATCCCCCAGTTCGAAATACGCGCGCCTCGAAACGCGTTCGTGCGTGCTCGAACAAGTTTTTTCGTCGATGAGTATCGACATCCATCCGAGGCGTCCAATGCCTTGTGTAACAATTACAGCTGCGGGCGAATTTGGGGTTGACCGCTACAAAGCGTGCTCTGTAGAAGTATTGAACCATGTATTTCACAGCAGAATCCGTCTTCCCCGACCTACACCGAATCATCTCCATCACGCTTTTACCCCTCCCGTATCATTCGGTCTCCCTCTTTCTCATTCTCTCTCACACACACACACACGCGCGCGCGCGCGCGTAAACTCGCATACAATTCGCCCAACACACTCACGCTGGAAACAATAGAATGAAGCGGGCACATAAGCTTGCAGGAATAGATACGACACGCTGGAAACACCGTTCCACCAAACGGTTCTCCGTCGGCGGACACGCAAAAACACTCAAACGGATCAGAGTCGAACAATCTGTGGACGGTCTAGCGGCTCTCGTATCCTCGTACCGGAAACAGTTTGGACTTATCGAACGCGGATGACGTGCGGGTTGTTCCGACGACCTAAGGTTACCCGTAATTCCGTGTTTGCCCGATGTTCTCCGAGTTCAAATTCGGTAAATACAGAATAGCAACATACCAGGATAGAGAATTCAACAACATTATTTGCGACCATTGGGGAGTAGTGTAGTTTCCTCGTTCACTCTATTTGATCGAAATGTAAATGGAAGTAAAGTTCCGGACATTTTAAAAATCGAGTTGGCATTATGTGTTCAAGCATTGAATATATGACATGCATGGAGAAATATCGCGAATTGAATGAAACTCATGGAGACCGTTTGATATGGACCGGTATTTTGGACATCATACCTTTAAATTGTATGCTCTGAAATGATTCGTGAATGCTTGTCAATAATCACGAACTGAACAGTTCTTGCCGATATGGTTTTCTGGAATTATGTTAAACTGTCGCCTGAAGGATCAATTTTGAATAATGGATTCAAAAAGTTCTTCGAGTACTGTCACCTTTAACGCAATTTGAGTAGAAACACGCGGTTGCAGGAATTCTATTATGAGTAGAAGCGACGATGGCGGATTAGTTCAGGAGTCGAAACTCAAGTCTAATTTAAGACTGATGCTTTCCGAAGGCACCAGACAAGTTGCATGTAATCGCACTCGGGTAGTTCACCCCTAGGGTGTCAGCGTCACTTTTGAAATAGGAATTGCGTGTCGAATCCAATGGTTCGTTATTCGATTAGGTCACCGCTCTTGTTATGCGAAGCAGATTGAGTTTGAGCGCAAGTTATTGTCGTCCGTAATGAAGCCGGAAGCGTCGCGACGGAAGTGCCCGCACTCGACTCGAGTTTTCTGCTCCAGCTTTGACTACTGTTGATATCCACATCGACTAGTTGTTAGCGAGAAATGCAGTTGTTGAAATAAACGATCCCACACATTAGAATGCAGTTTTTAACGTACATCTAAGTTGAAACGAAAGCTAAATGTATGTTATCGCATTGTTACAGTCTTATCTTCCATTGTGTATAAGCAACCTTGTCACAATTCCATTCTTGAAAAATTTATTGCACAAAATCTAGACGAACTATGCCGCTTTAAGCAATTTAAGTGGAACAAGAGTAGCGAATAACGAAAGCTCGACGCTTGAATATTTTTTACAGATCTACCGTAGCAACTTGGGCCCGTTAGAGAAACCGCGGGAGACCTATGGAGAATCGTAGAGACGGTATACTTCCTCTTGTATAACAGTCAGTCTTTCTAGTAGGCCCGGATTAAAAATCTATTATTTAAGAGGAAGGGTCGCCACTGCCCCCATGGGTTTACCGGGCTGCACCGACTCGCAGCCACTGGTCGAATTGCACGCCAAAAGTAGAAGCTCCCATATATTTTGCGCTCGCGCTTAACATTTGGTCATTCTTCAGCTGCTTTTTTCAATTTATCTCGCTTACGCGTCATTTTTCATTTTACGCCCCGGAACACTTTTGGAAAAACATGGATGCCGAGCAGCAATTAGATTTAAAAAATTTGACACAATCGTTTACTCGAAAGTCCAAGAGACATTATTTCTTCATCGTGAATGTAATTGCAATTCCAGCAATAATGTCAGTGTAACTTTTATATATTTGGCAAAAATGTTATGCATTATTTTACGTGCAACAGGATTTCCGAAGAATTCCAAATTCACTCGATATTTCGTAACTATTACACGTCGTAGCACGAACAAGTTTTCGAATCACACGAGAAAGTCTAGTCGAATTAAGTCCAAGATGCCAAGTGACACGATATCGCTTGACATCGTGTTCCACCCAAATTGTGTCATGCACTTGGAGTTCGGTATCCTCGAGTTATCGACTCTAGGGAGTACGAGAAGGTAACTTGACGAGAACACCGAGCATCGGCGAATTCTGCGGCGCACTGTAGATTTTGCAATACGAACACAGCGTATGAACAACCCCATGTTAGGCACCCACAATGGTACCAAAGTACAGAATAGCGTGGAAATCAAGTCATGAGATGTGACTACCATTTTCTTTATCAATCTTTGAATTTCCCTCCCTCCCCTTCTCATTCGTTTGCTTGATCCATTTCTCACGTGATCTCTGCATGTCCTTCAAATCAATCGTTCTGACATCTCTCTGCACTATAATCTGTCAGATTGAACATTTCACAATAAGTGAGGACATAAAACCACCCGCAAATAAATTAAATATTGCTTACGGTTTAAACCTGCTAAAAAAATTATACATTAAACGTATTTAGCTAAATTGATGCTAGCAGCAACTTGGGTTGTAATTATTGTCAACCTGGCGGTTAAAAAGTAAACATTTGGACTTAAGAACTAAGAAAAGTAGTATTTTCAAAAGTATGAATTTCTTATAACATTTGACGTGGCGTTTGTCGGTCTCGAGCAAGTCGTTATGCGTCATAAACAAGCTCCGCACACTAAGCTCAACATTTTTATTTTCGAGTGAAAAGTAGGTCAATCGCAAAAGTGGAAAGAATGTGGACATCTTGTAAAGATCCGTACAATCTTTTCTGATTTATATGAAGACATAGCGACATTGAAATAACATTAATTGACCAGGGCTGCGATTAATTAATAAGTATTATTTTTTGTGTGGGCCAAAATAACAATATTTATAAATATACATTGTAAGCATTAAACGCGTATAATTGTTAGCATTTGTTTATCTACTATAAAATGATATCGACTAAAAAAATAAAAGGAATATTGCTATTACGTATCTGATAATATTTGTAAGAAGCAAAAAAAACACGAAAGAAATTCAAAGGTTGAAAGCGTGAGACGGAAAGTGGGAAAGATTAAAAGGACTGCGGAACAAAACCAAGCTTATAAGGAAATAAAGCAAAATAATAAGTTCACCGAGATAAACTTAGTAGAAGTAAGAAAAGCGGAACAGAGAAAAAGTTGAAATAAATGCGAAAGAGGAATAAATAATGTCACAGCGAGATAAGAAGTGAATGGAACAATAAGGGAGTTGCAAAAATAGTCAAAAACGAACGACAAGGTGCAGCTCGAAAACATCGTGGGAAAGAGAACGAAATGAACCCCGAGAGTCTTCGCTGAGCTGCGGTGAAACAATGCTAACAAATTACCATAATCAAGACAAAGAATACCAGGATGATGAAACATCGATTCCACGAAAATTCGCAAAACGGAAATGCTTTGACGGAATTACTTATTATTTTACCGAGACTTTACATGCAAAGAGGATTTTGTATATCTTTCAAAATTAAACCTTTTATTATTGAATCATAATTATTTTGTTTGCAATTAACATAGACTGAATTTATATACTGTCAACTTACCGAAAGCTGGTAAAGTACTGGTGAACACTAACACCGCGATCAATTCAGTTCGAGCACCACAATTACATCCAGCAAATTTTGCATCGTCATATATTAATTCAAATGGCCCTGGCTCGAGTGAGCCCAAACAAGTGCATGCTATTAGACTTAACGTGAATTAACACTGCGACATGTCGTACAATAGTAAAAAGTGCTACAGAATCAACAATTGATCCGCGTTAAATTTGGTCCGGTGAAAAGGAAAACTTCCAATCGCATGAAACCTTTTAGAAATCCTTTTATCGGACAAATTCTCAAAAACAGAACCTTATTGTGTTTAGCGCTTGGAAATTGTTAAATGCGGATTTTACTTGGATGAAATAGAAAATAAATTCTATTTGGATGAAAGTTTGATAACCGTTTCATCAGATAAGATTCTTATTGTACTTTTGATGCATGCATTTTTAGAAACAGTATCATTTTAATTTTACGGATGCAATAAATACCCTGTGAATTGAAGAATATTAATTTTCCAGGAAAGAAAATGAAAAGTCCATTTTACTTCTCGATAAAATACAATAAATATTTCAGAACGTAACAAAACCTACGAAGCTTGTGCATAATTTATTTTTAGGACAAAAACCATTTTACTAGAGAGAAAAAGCTTCGTAGTTGAGGTTATACACGGCAATACACCCGAAAGCAAATAAAAACTGATGTAGTTCGCCTAGATACATTCCTGACGAGAGAAAACATTGGATCACAAAAGCATGGAAAAACAAGCGAGCCAGGTGAACGCCTGGGTCAGCGAAACTGACCTCAGCATAAACGAAAAGACGCGCGGAACAGAAAGTTGGATGGAGATGAAGAGAAAGAAAATATAATGAAAATTGCACATAGAAAAACTGCAAGTAGTAAGAAAGACGAACTGAGAAAACAAGAGGAAACAAAAGGAGAAAGTGGCCGAGGGGAAGAACATAAAGAATGAGACAGATAGCGGGCAAGGGATGGTTAGTATAGAGACTATAAAACAAAAGAAAGAGCGCGGGCACGAAAAAACGACCGAGAAAGAGGAAAGTATATACCGACGAAGATGCCGCTGAACGGAGATAGGCGAACACGTTCCGGGGGGTGTCGAACGAAGAAGAGTGAACTTGTGAGGGGGTGGTGGAGGGCGGGGGGAGAAGGTTAAACGAACTGGCCTCGTGCGCGTTCTACCATCGCCCGCGTGGCTCGAACGAGTTCCGCCCAACCTTCCTTCCGGTCGACAAATTGAAATCGTCAGACCGGGAAAACTCTACCAAAATCCACGTGCAGGTGCCGGAGCGAGAAGGGAAGCTAAAAAGAGACAACGAGGAATGAGCGAGGAAGAAGACCGAGGAAAGGGGTGGCCGTTTCAAGTTGCCGGTGAACGAGAAAGAAGAATCGAGTAAACGGGGTTGGAATACCAGAAGGCGATGCGATTCGTGTGCGTTCAGGAAGAACAGGAAAAGAGGGAGAGAGAGAGAGAGAGAGATAGAGAGAGATATGCAACCGACCGCGCTCGGAAAACAGGAAAAGCACCGTGAAACCTTCATGAAATCGCTTTTTCGAGATTTTCCCTTTGTTGCTCCGCGTTACGTGGGTCGGCACGAGGACCCTGGATTTTCCTCGATGCCCAGGTACAGAAATGTACAATTTATCGTATTAGCACCCGGTATAAGTGTAGTGTCATTCCTTTTATAAATCGAATCGAATCAAATCAGAAAACTTTGATTCTCTCATTTCTCATGCGTAAACGTTTGGGTATAGCGAATGTTCAGACTTTTGATTTGGACATGAAGTTCAATGCTTTCATTAAATAAGTGAAATCTGTTTATTGTGACAATGTTTTTCAAACGTTAGAAAGTACCATTTCCAAGCACTAGATTTGATCAAACGGCTTCGAAACGTGTAGCACAAATAGGACAAATGCGCAAAGTGTTTTATTCAAATGACATGGAATCCTCACACTCCATTTTAGACGACAGGTACCCATGAGCTTGTCTGGCACCTTATGAAATCTTATGGCATCCATGCCTATCAGTTTCCAAACGTTATCATATGTGAGGATTTCCAGAAATTCGAAACGATTCCTAAGCTAAGTCTGAACGTCCTCTAAGTGTTTTATTTAAAGCTCGATTTAATAGAAATATCTTTTGCTTCATATTCCGCTTTATTATTTCGAAAGAAATAGCATTAAAGTGAACAATAAAAGTTAGAAAGGCATAGAGAGAAAATACTACAAGCGATTGCAGCTCCCTAATTAAGAATTGAACGAATCGAGGAGTGCATCGCGCAATTTCAATTACACGCGTAATTTATAATCGAATATTCATTATTTAGTGATTTGTTTTACGATAATGGCCTCGCAATGGAAATTGAAAAGCGAACTCATTTTCAGCGAGCTGAACATTCACCGATACATTCAAGCCCGTCGGACACATTATGCGGAACGTTTAGCTACGATATTTATTATTTACCAAGCATCACTCGCCGATGAGAATAGCGATAATTCGATCAAATGTTCATCGCTGGTTTCATGACGAACGCAGAATATAATACCCATCGATCTCAAATGTCTAGCGCTAGTTTGCGCCATTTCGCTATTGATTCGTTGATCGACACGGACAGACACCGTCTCGTTCAATAAACTTCGTCATATCACTTACCTTCCACAACGGCCTTCGAAGAAAAATGAGTTTTTCATCAACTAGTATGCGACACGCATCTGCACATTTATCACATTATCGATGTTATTAATTCACGAAAAATCATACTTTAACATTTTTATTTCCATCGTACAGGTGCAATTGAAACCTTACATCAATCGTGTTACATTCTAGACCATTCTAAAAATTACATTTTTTCTGTTCACTTTCCTGTTTAACATTGTCAGATCTAGGAAAAACAGCTGTATATCGAAACATCAAGCAACAATTTCATTATGAACCTCAATCTGGTCGAAAATAGGCATCATATGGAGTACTGCGGAAACTACTTGGAAAACTGAAAACGAAATTTACCACTTTAACTTTTTCCTCGCATGATAAGTTCGGAATCGAAAAATTTTGCCTCCCCACATAAGCACAAACAATACTCTCTACGAGTGGACTTTTCTGTAAATTATTCATGCAATGCAAAATTGCAATTAGACATTTTATAAGAATAATATGCAAACAGTCCAATTGCTTTTTCCATACTGACCACTTTGTTTTTATGTTATAAACGTGATGTGTGCTCGTTACAAACCATTAAAATAGACATTTCTGTCATTTATGTGACATTTGTCCAATAGAAAAGTCCACTGATACATTATAATTCAATGTTTAATGACTTTGATCTTCCATTTAATACATTTTTCAAATACGTAGACGCTAAAGTTGGATTCATCATAACGTATTTGCTGTGTATCACTTCGCAATAACCACCACAGTCGAGAATAGTTTAATTGGAGTATTTCCGTCAAATGAATGTGTATACAAAAAGGGTGAACATTTGAAATGCACTAATCCCTATATATATATATACTAAAAAAAAATGGAAGCAATTAACGGTCCTTCAAGCCAGAGAATTACTACTAATTGCCGAATTATTTTCGAAAAATATTTCTTTTCATGTAGTAATTGAGTGAACCAGGATCTCTGATGTGCAACATGAAAAAAACAATTTAATACTACCCTTTGACGTTCGAAGGTGCAGCCCCAAAACGACATATGCTACGCAAACGATCGGGAACGTAAAAAAAAAAACAGTTCTTTTTTTTGCGATGGACAAAGATAAAATATTTATTTTCGCGTCGTTCAAGTATTCTCTTGAGAAATCGGATGCTCGGAAGTGCCAACGAAGAGGAGCTCCCAACATGACCGTACAACCGGCGTGTTGCCTTACCAGGCGATATTTCACTCTGTAATTATCTTAGCGTGCAACGCGATAGTGCGAGGTGGTGCTGCGCAGCACAGTTCGGTATTAATGCCTGCTGATAATGTACCAATACTGCCCTAATGTCCCGTGGCGCAAAGCACCTGAGTAATAGACAGGCCGAATGCACTGCCGTTCTCTAAGCGGCGACCTCAAGGTATTCCCCGAGGTGGATTAGTTTCTCTTCGACGATTCTGCCGTGTCTGTGCGTCGGACCGAGTAATTTTAACCCCCTGCCAAAATGCCCGGGAAGTCACGGTCCAGTGTCATCTTGCCGGATTTTAATACTCGCCGGTATATCTCTCACCGAGAGTCGACTTCTTTTTAACTCGACAGCTGGTAGTCGTAAAACCCCCTATTACTGCAGGGTAATGTTTTAATTTGTATTCCTTGGACTGTTCGGGTGCAACTAAGTAGCATTATTTGTTTGTCAGATATTCAAGAACACTGAAAGTGTTTTCATTGAACTGGTCATCGAATGAAATCTTATTGATTCTGAGCCAAGAATCGTCTTCGTAAAGTTTATTCTTCGATGGAAATATCCAGTTGAGCGGACTAGATTTCAGGAAACCTAGTTAGAATCATATAGAATTCAGTCCATCCAGCTTCATATGTTCAACAGGGTTTCATTTGGACTATCCATGTTCCAACTCGGTTCGAGACAAAGAATTTGTTCAGGTGCAAATCTGCAATAATGCAACTGCCATTATAAGCCTACCTATTAATTGTCAATATCTAAAGTACAACATCCAAAAAATAGAAATCTTACTGTATTTTAGCCTACAATTCAGAGTCAGATTTTACAGATTTGTAACCAATCTTTTATTCTAACGAACGCTCAGTAATCCAAGAACGCTCCATCTTATTGAGATTCAGACTTCACCAAGTGTTTTAAGAAAGACTGGATATCTCAAGATCGACCGGATTTTTGAAATTTTCCTGAAATCAATGCTCGACATTTTGATCTCACGATGAAAAAAAACGGCAATGGCGAATTTATTCCACGAACTCGTTGGAACTTGAAATTAAAATGAAAAATGCGAAATCATCCCGTAAAAAGGCATTGAATTGCAAATCAATTTGGAGATAAATTCTTCGTCGTCGATATGGAAATTTGCCATCGCGCTAACGTAATTCACCATGATCGTTCGCACTCGTAGAATTTTACTGCGTTTTCACAATTTCCTCGAAAAAAATCGCTTTGACGCGAAGCCCGGGTGAAGCGAGGGCTCGCCACGTGACTGCGTAGCGCTGCGCAAAATTCGAGTACAAAGGGCTATAGAGCAAATATATTGTCTGTATTTCGAATTTTTTCCCATCGTCAACGACGCGGCATACGAGGACTTTACAGACTCAAGAGGATAGTGCTTTATGATCAGCTATTGCAGACTAGGGTGCGAATATTTCCCGTAATCAACGAAAATCGAAAATAAACTGATGGCCCTAATGACGTATACGCGTAGTATAACTGGACGTTCGAATGACGAAACAACTTGACTGCATATAATCAAACGAATTTTCGAATATTACTTGTTTCGCAAATATTTCCATATCAAACCGAGAAAGTTCTTTTTTATTCGGGACGTGTTAATATATGAAAAGAGTGGAAAATCGAGTGAGGAGCTCCTCCCCAACGGTGTGCAGCAGATCCCTGAATGTACATTTTGAAAGCAGGTATATGCGCGATATTCCGGCTGTCCAACATAAATACTCATTCCGCCACACAGGTATACCAACACCGTTCACACGGCGAACAATGTCCGTCCGAAACAGCCATGACTTCTCTTATCGTGCATTCAAACGCTAAATAATGACGTAACTTCTCCTTGCGCTGCGCGTGGTTGGTTGTCGCAGGAACTCGGCCAACTACTGGACCAGTGACGTGCTTATTAGTACACATCATTTTCTACGTAATTTCACTTTCTGCCTTTTCGCGGCCACTTCACGTTCTTTCACAAGGTTGTTTTGACATTTTTATATGATGGAACTTCAGTTCCAATCTGGTATACTTCTATAAATATGGGTTCCTGTGCTTCTTTTTGACATAACATATAAAAAGTAATCATAAGCACTTATTATAATTATCTGATATATAATAACAAATTCCAACCACCTGGTGACTTATATTACAAAGCTTAAAGAAAAACATTGACGAGCAGCAGAAATCATAAAGAAGTACCACTAATATGGTAAAAACATTTTTCAAAGGATTGTCAAGAATCGAATATGGATCCAAATGCACTTCATTCTAAAATTGTCATCGCCTAATTGCCAAAAAAGAAGTAGGGTTTCCGTGGTTATTATATACTAGGGATTTGGTGACCAAAAGGAAAGTAAATACCTTCGACTGCATATCTTCTCTTGAAGGTCTTACGGCAGGTGGAAACATTACGTACAAAGGGACTAGATGTGTTCTGTAACCGTAGGTACCTTAATTCTAAGCTGCTTGGACAAGTCGCTGCAGAGGAAACAGCAGTAATTGAGGTGGGACATAACCACTGTTGCGATGAAATGTTTACTCAACACAAGGAAAATGCATTCCTGCTACTCATGCATTGCCTGCCAAAATGGACTTGGCCAAATACAGATGTAGTACGCCAGAAGATTACCTTGAGGTTTCCGTTGGATTCAACTTAGTATACCGATTGTTTTTCAATCCATTCAACCAAAATTCTCGTCTTAAGAAGGGTCAGTAATTTTAGTGGGTTTAATGAAATATTATTATTATTTTGAAATTAAATTATTTTACAATCGCCTAGAACGTAATAGGAATTATACCACTGCAAATTGGTCAGCTATACCAGTTCAAAAGCTAATTGCGAAGTCAGCAGGTTATCTTCGCCGAAAGTCGGGGACGAGTTTCTTATCAGATCATCCGTACATTTTGCAAACTTCCTAAGAAATCGAGTTGATTTTCTAGTCTCGTTTTATAAGTTATTCTCGTTAGTTGAATTTAACGGAATTTCACAATTAAATTTTGATTTCCTCCGATTCGATCAACGGCAAATTGAATAATTGTATCGACATTTCGCAAATTTGTATTGCCTTTGAAACCGGCACTTGTACTCTTTTTCCTCTTGCCGTCATGTATTTTCGTCGAAATATTGCTACTCGATCGACAAGAATAACCTATTTTCTTCTTACCGCTAGGGAAAAAGAAAAGGAAAAGAGAATAAAGCATGGCACAACCCGGAGACGAATGGCGTTCGGCCCCCGGTAAATCGAGGAGGCGGGTAAACAGAAATTCCCTTGAGTAGTGTTCAACAAACCTCGAAAAGGAGTGAATGTGCAGACAACACTTTTTTTCAAAGTTTTCACCAAATTCTTAGATCGATTAAATCGCTTGTCTTCGAATTTTAATCTCGAATAAAATTATTTCAGACTACCTCGAACTGAGTTATCAAATGCCACCAGTGTCGTTAGATGTAAATCCTTCACATACAAAAATACACATACTAAAAGCGAGGCACGAAAATTCCTACTTATTATTCAACGATGACAATTACTTGATTCTCCGAATACGGGTCTCAATGGATAAATTCAACACCCATGTTCACCTACTGAAATGTGGACTGTGCTATTCGTATCGTAATGATCTATTAGGTGCTGCAATAAAAATGTCGGCTATGCATCGTCAGTACGCCAATTATACTTAATAGTTCAATATAGACCCTAGTGCACGGCTCTAGTAGTTGGAAGGATTGCGACGTAAATTTTTAATGAATTTTCCACGACTATACTTCCAATTGACAGTTCCCGATGATCTAGTCGAAACACGTGGAGAACTACAGGTACTACAAAGGTAAAATGGTTCCTGTAATCTCTCACGTTGTGCTCTAAACACGGACAAAGAAACGTTGCTAAGTACGTTCGTTCAAGTACACACGCTTTCGAGAGACATAGACACACTAGAGAGGGAGAGGGTAGGAGAGAGCGTGTTGGTTGATACCTGTTGATACTCGCCCCTCAAATAAAATTCAACTTGTACGCTGAGAATTTCAAAAGTTACACATACGCCCCGCACCACTCCTTTTGGTTTTCATGTAGCGTTAAAGTTCGCTACGAGTTCAGGGCGTTGATAGATAAAGAGAACCGATCGAAAATGAAAAAGTGGAGCATGGGATTGAACGATTAAGTTAAATGCAACGGTTTAGATATTACTTAACATATTTTTTTATACGTATAATACGCCACTCTATTTTAGTATTTATTTCAGATGTTAAATAAGTAACAAGAAATTTGAAGAACTTGGAAAAACACATTCACGAAAAAAAACAGGGTATTTAAACGTACTAAAGGGCGGCAGTGAAAGAGACTAAAGTCAAGTTAAATATTTAAATGGATAGGGAAAAAGTGGAAGTACAGAATTAAAATAGCTTGAAAACTTTAAACGTAACGAGAAAAAGAGTCGGAATTGCGAGGAAAGTAGGAAACGCAAAAATTGTCGGAATTCGCGCAACTTTTGCAAACGTCTACGCACCCGTTGGGGCCCAGTTAGGTCCTTCGGGCGTGTTATTATTTTAACGCGTCTCTTTCGAGCATACTTTACTTTTCGAGCGTCGAAGTAAAATCGCGATGCAAGTTCAAATGAATAGCTTACTCGCGAAGCGACCCTAACGACTGCATCCTGCAACTTCACGGCACATGGCTGAAAATTTGAAAGGTCCACCGAGACTAGAAGGATTTCGAATGCGGAAAGTGACGCTTTTAATTTTGACTCGTTCCAAACGAAATTCGTCGTTTTATCCTATCATCATTTCACAATAATTCATTTGTAAGATGTTCAAACGATAAACAGGAATCATACTTATGGAAGTTGGTCTAAATTGTATGATCAAAAATAAGTATTCGGCGATGATACTGAGTTGAAAATTCATAAATAACACCGGACGTCCAAAGTATGACCATTGGTCTAATATGTCTAAATGGATGTCCAATGTGCGTACGTCTATTATACTTAGACTGGACGACCAATGGAAATGCAGAAAGAACGTCATGGTCGTACATTTGATGACTAACGGGCGTACGAGCTCAAAATTTGTAATATAAAAATAGAAGTAGAACGTAGTATAGAACTTTACAAATCCAATAAGTAGGGTTGCATCTCTTGCAGAAAGAGAAAATGAAAACCAATATATTTTGTTATCTTCTTATTGCTTTATATTTATTCTTCTCACCTTTACATTCGCTGCCTTTCGATTAATCCCCGCTTCCTTTATTCCGCAATACACTTTCAGTCGTTTTTGTTTCCCTGCAAGCCGTCTCTGAAAGACGGCCACCTCTTTGCATAAAAAGGGGCGCCGATGTCGGAAAAATTAAAATGCTGCTATAGGCAACCCCCGCGAACATCACGAATGTCTTCGTTCTCCGAGCAACGGAGCAACCGTTGCAATTACCATCTTGGATATTAAAAACGCGAAACAATCGGGATGCGGAGAATAGATCGGATGTCACCCACGCGTATTCGATCTGACCGAGTTGCGGCGAAATCTTCATCGTCAAACGACCGCCCAGTAGAGCAGAATGTCGCCACGACATCGACATTGGGAATTCCGGAATGCGCAAATTTATGCATCTGCAAAGTGCTTTTTCGCGAATGATGGACATTTTTTGCTAAATATTCCAACTCTCTTCCAACGACGCAATTTTACTAGAACTGATTAAATCCAGAAACTACAACATATCGATTACTGGTAAGCGCATATTGGCGTCCTTAACACATTATTTTGAAATGACTGAATGCAATTATGGCATTGTTTGTGCAATTTGTTTGTGCATTGTTTGTGTCAAGTCAGCCTTTGCGGATACTGATCATGGATATAAATATCTCGATCATTTGATCGCTTGTACTGAATAAGTTTCCCTTCTACTTTCAGAACTTTCAGTGCCATAAAACCATGTGACCTTCAAGTTTTGGGTACATTGCATTTTAGGAGATACTTTCAGGACTCATTTTATTCGTAATCCAGAGCTGAGGTAAAATGAACAAGGTTCAGGGATTTTATTACAAATAGATTCATTTATTTGCATTTTGCTGTAAACCAATTTTCCGGCAATCTCAAACAATTCTGCAATCCATAACTGAAGTATCGTTGGAGAAAAAACTTAATGGAATAACGATTGATGTACAACAAGGGTATAACACCGGCCGCTTGTTGTATGTACAATGCGAACAAAAACCGACTACATGCATCTCCCCTGCTCCATCGTCTCTGGCACCGTTCGATAATTCGAGGAGGATACGAGCGAGGGGGAGTGCGAGAGAGAGAGAGAGAGAGAGAGGGGGGTATGAGAAGGATAGAGATACCAGACCTAAACCGCGAGTCGGCTACGAATCCCGGAAATAAATTCCTGCGTATCAAGATTCGAATAAATGCATTTGTAGCCGCAAGCGCACTGAAGGCACCCGCCGCGTCAGGGGGGCGATAAATGCGCGGGACGTTCGCCGCGAAAGTCCCCGTCCCACCAAAATTGTATCTTACTTTTGACCTTTTCCCGCCTATCTCTATATGTAATCTCGGCAGGAATTGTTTGCAACTATTTCCAATGTGCCGGCAACTCGCCTGATTTGCTCGTTTCATTTCCGGTAGAACCGGTAGAACCACTTTTTCGTGCACCTCATAACAGGGAGTATGAATCGTGTTAGATGATTTTGCGATTTTTAAAGGACTGCCGTGAAGAATGCGGGTTCAATCGATGATCGAACCTGTTTAAAGGTTTTCTATTTCGCAGAAAGGAATTTGCTTAACTTTCCTATTGTATAGATTCCAATAATGTAAGAACCAATTGAAAATTATTTAATTTATACAACCCTGCGATGCATTCGTAACTGAAAAACCTGAGTGTATATTCGGTTAAAATAAAGTTATCCTGAGTCTAAATCCATGGACGTTACCTCCTCGCACGGACCGAACGCTCTTTCGGGACGAGGGTCCGGCGCGTATTGGAACCCTCTCCCTCCGACTCGTACGTGCGGAGAGGTAACGTGCGTGGATCTAGACACTTCCATAAAGTAAACTGAATTGTATATATGTTCTTACCTTTCTTTATTTTTCTAGTTTACGACTAGTAGCACACTGAACTCCTGATGTTGGTCTACTGCAGCCAGATCTACTTGCCTCTGATGAAACGCGCAGCCGCGTTTGTTCTGGGAAATCAATCCTTTCTGTCTCTTTTTGCCGTCAATTTTTTTCCTCCTTTTCTGTATTCGTTCCAAAACAAATCGCGATTCTTCCTTTTTCGTTCGAGCCTGCCGCCCCTTAATCACACTACACCGAGCGTAACAGATAGTGGCCATAACCTGCCGGCGAAGTGCAACGCGTCGTCGAATTTTCAGGATTTATCGGGCAATCGCCGCGAATCGTGCTGAGATCGAGCAAAGCACTCTACCTCGCGCACTCGCGTATCCGGTATATAATAAAATCCAAACCTCCAGGGTCGAATCTGGGTTAGCGAGGCATTGTTTGGTCGCGACGCGGCTTTCGTCCGATGGCCCAATCAGTCCTGGCCCGCCTGATTTAATGCGCTATTTTATTAGAAATCTATAAAACCAACCAGATTACGGTGCGAAAGGTTTATGGTTCTCCGGATTCGGTATCTTTCCAACTTTCTGCTCTTCTCGCGACTTGTCCCTTGTCGTCTCTTTCATTCATGCACTGCCCTCTTCTTTCATGTAGCTTTTTCGTACACTCCCCCTCTGTCTTTTTTCAGTTCATTTACTATCATATAATATCGGTAAACGATCAAATGAAAGAAGTTTGTATTAGAAAAGTCAAAACCATTTAATGAAATATTTCAGCAAGCAACAATAATTTGGGTTGAAATAGTTCAAACCGTAAAAAAATATTCATTTTCGTCATAGTACGTAGGCGTAAAGTATGGAGTAGGTACTAAATCCCACTTTAGGCCCAAAAACAACCAATACCTATACTATGAGGAAAATTATGATATCTACATTGTTACACGTAGGATTTTGCTCTAGGAAAAATTGTTTTTACGACCTTTTGGGAAACGTACATTTTAGCGTCAACATTGAGAATTCAACTGGATTGTAATAGCAATTACAACAATAACAAAGACACAAAATACTGATCGTTTTCAAATTTTGTTTTTGAAAATTCTCACGCTAATGGAGAAAATTTAAAAATCAAACGTTTTTTGGTGTGTATTTGATATTGCATTATACTGTTGTATATCTATATATATAGCCTGGCTTGATATACGATATAGATAAATGCGTATCGTAATGGAGCTTTTACTGCGTTCATCGAATATTTATTCTTTTAAACTTACGTTGAAAGCGAATACAAATAGATGCGAGTGCATCTGCAAACAAACAGGTTATTTACAATTCAGTTTAAAAACAGATATACCGAAAGTAAAATACAATGTTGAAAAAATAAGTAGTAAGATATTTTTTTGAAATACTATAAATAACATATGAAAGGATTGAGAGGTACTAAAAGCAGCTTTTACTCGTAAAAACTTTTAACGAATATTGATGGAAAGTCTTTATTAATTATAGAATTTCGTAACTTTTTCATATCGTCGATTCGATATCATCCATAAACCATGCTCGTCAATTAATCCCCGTCGCACTATAATTACGGGAAATTTAATTTTTCAGCCTGCTCCATGCTTTTCTCGGTTTCGTGACCCATTGCCCTGTCATATATACTCCGTCTTCGATTATTTCTTTTATGCCTATATCTATGTTCCTCGGCGATTCTCGTCTGCACTCTTATGCATTAGGCGTAAAAAATAAAATGCACCAATGGCCGATTAATTTATGCAACGGTTCATTATTGGGTCAATTCACAAGACGATCGTCTGGAATAATCGATGAACAACCTATAATTAAAAAGAGGCTAGTTTCTCGCTGGAAGTAGAACCGTCGGTGGATGAATCTGTAACCGCCTGGTGGTGCAAAGTTATACTTGGCTTCGCAACCTTCTTTTTCTACCGCTCAATCCGTTAATAGTTTAGAAAACACACAAAATTAATACCAACTAAGATGCACGAATCTTGTAATATTATTGGTAGACATTTCCGAATAAAATACACAAATGTCATTTTAATTTGTAAAGGCAATTCTAAACCTCTCTTATTCATAATAATATATCGCAACCTAATAAGTTTTCGAAATACGTTCCGCATAACATAATATTGTATAAAGGAAATTCGATTACAAACCTTACAAACCTATGATAAATCTCTCTCACTGTAAAGACTGTTTTAGAAGTCGGAATCCCCCCCGCCACATACTTAACTTGTTTTTGAAGACACAATCGTCTTTCTCACCAGTAGAATGTACTCGAGTTGAAAATCCTATATGAATCTAGCATGGAAATTTTCAAAAAACATATAGGCCCATGCTACATCAAGTAAGTGCGACATTTTACATGCAAATACATCGGTAAAAGTCATTCAATAACTAAAACTTATCACCTTGGAATTTGTTATGGTACCGAAATATCGAAAAATATTGAATGTTTTGAATTACGATTTCCCATTAAAATAGGAGTTCGATAAATCACGATTAGGTCAAATATTATCATGAATAACGGTTCGAGCAAATTTCCGAATCTCCCACGAAAGACCGAAATTCTGAAGTGTCTTTCGAGTCGTTTAATCTTTATGTTATTACACCGCGCTCAAAGCGCGTTAATGGCAAGCTTCTGTTCGAGGAGCCAATGAAAATCGAATAGCTGCTCGAACGATCATTCGGGATGCTCTCGGCCCTCCCCCCCCCCCCCCCCCACCCCGCGTGTGCACGATGAGACGTTTTCCGGGTCACATCCTGATTCCGTCGTACGAAACGACCCCCCGACGGGGATCGGTAATAATGGCTTTATGATAGGACGGAAGAAAGGCGAAAGCACGGGAGGGATGACTAAAGTGAAGAAGTTATAAAGTCCATTACACATCCTAAGGGCGCGATTAGCGAGTCAAATCTTGAGAGGAACACGAGTGGAAGCTCTGAAAACGAGCCACAAATATTTCGGACGACAAGAGATACTGAAATTTTGTTTATCGGTTACTCAAGAAAATTGTTTACATTATAAATAACCTGACGTGATAAAAAAATGATTCGGGGAAAATGGTCCACTATTATAGGAAAAGCCAAGACAGATTAGGACGAGAGGAATTTTGGACACTTTGGTCTAAGACTCATAAACTACGTTTCTTGGATTACCGAATCGGAATGTCAATTTCAAAACTAAGCGTGCCTCGTCTACAGATACTTACTTGTGATAATAAATTAAAATACTTTTTCCTTGCGTTTCAATTTTAAGAAATTGCTCTCGTCAGTAAGCCAAGATTTAAAGAGCCTGTACAATTTTTGCAAGTTGGACGTTAGAGGGAAATGCGGCACGACGAGACATCGAAAAAAGGTTCTCAATCCAACTTGGTTGCTCGTTCGATCTGGCCCCATTTCTGTGACGTAACTTCAAAGCCATTTAATCCTCTTAACGAAGCTACATCGAGGAGCCAGAAACAACTCTATCCTGCTGCACTCCCTTGTCTGCACTAGAGTTTTTCTTCCGGTCGATCCGTCCCTTCACCTACAGGACATATATAAAGTATGTTTGGGAACTTTTTCAGGTCGTTCACCCGTCGAGCCCTTAGCATCGACTGAAATAAGAGTTTTCAGTATCGCTTTAGTTACAAATCGAATTTAAACAAACCTACTTCTGATGTACCAAGAAAGTTTTCGAGTATGATGAATCCACGTATCCTGACAAATCCTAATGAAAACTCCCGTACATAATTAACAGTTACGTCTAAAATGATAAAGACAAAGTACTGATGACATCACTTTATAGCCCGTACAGTCTGGTATACCATCTTAAGCATATATATTATACGGAGAAACTTCATTGAATAGTTTTCCAATCTCAATAGAAAAATAAACTCGACAAAGTCGAAAAGCCGAAATCTCTAGCCGGAAAGTCTTTTTTAACGCCAATTCAACATCAGCGATTCGAAATGACGAACTCGGAAAGAGACGTTTCCAGCCAGCATTTATTTCTACTTAAGTTTTCAATGCGCGTCGTAAAGGCATGAACTTCCGAGTAAAAGGTCGAGTAAGAAAAGACATTTCGCCAGCGAGTTTTTCCGAAATGAAAAAATGTGAATGCATTTTCATGTCAGCTGCAGCATTTCTTTCGGAATAGGGTTCGAGTCGACCCGTCGGTTGCTGAAGATATGGTCCGAGCTCGGTGTCCCCGCATCGCGCCATATAATGAAATGACGCCACTTTTCCGTGAGAAAGAGTGAGGTTAGGAGCGCAATCAGCATTTACAGCCGGGCCAGAAGTTTTGCTCGGCGAAACTCCCACCGAGCGACGTCACCGCGCCATCGCCATCACCATCACCGTTCCTGCCGACCTGCGGGGAACGCGACGATGCTTTATTATCATATGTTTTTACTCCCGGCACTACCGCCTCCGACACTCCTACCGCACTTTTACTGTTCCGGAAATTTCTCCATTTTTATTTCTCCTGTCCTTTTCCTTCTCTTTATGTTTACTCGTTCTTTACGTCTTTTTCGCCTTCTACCTTTCCCTTCCTGCATCGCACCAAATTTCCTAATTCTTTCCTCTTGTTTTTAACCTGCTTTTTTCCTTAAGTTCTATTTTCAGATTTCTACATTAGTGTGTCGATAGGTAGGCGAATCGAACGAATCGGAAACCATTCCATTAAAATCGAGCACTTGAAAACTGTTTTAGATTTCTCAAACACTAAATCCAAACTTTTTCCAAGCGCTCAGTTCGTTTGAAACCGTTTCAAAACATCTTGTTTAAATGGAAGGTATTTCGACTGCTTCATTCAAAGGCTCATCTCCATCGAGGTTCAATCTCCTGGTTTTCAAGTATTAGGCCCTAATAAGACCATTATCAATCTTTCAATCGTGTTATTATAGAGCGATTTCTATAGAACATCATTTTTTTCTTGTTCAAAATACGCTTAGCCGAAATAGAACTAGAAATTAATACCCAAAGATCGACTTTTTCTGAAATCATTGGACATTTGGTTTACCATCATTTAAAAAGCAGAATTTACATTTAAATTTTTACTATAGTGCCATCGCTCAATCTGTCAATCTTACTTTTGAAACAATGAAATATCCCTCTCATAGAATGTGACACGTTCACTTTTACTTGAGCAATTCAAAGAGTAACACGAAGTAATGATCAAATCCTGATGAAGAAATCCTGTAACACCGTGGTAGAAATTTGTCCATTTGTTGCTTGTACGATCAATAATGTTGCAGCGAAAATGTGTCGTAGGTTTATTGAAGTTTTCCTATACCATTGCCTAAATGTACGTGGATAAGAAGTTGTTAAAGCGGTTGCAAATGCATGTGGAAGTCAGATCCATGTTGCTATACTGATCTAGACCGCCTGGGACTCACCTCGTTGTTTACTCGCGATGAGACAAACGATACCATAAAAGAAGCTGTAACACAGAGCAAGTTAAAAAAGTACGTTAACAAAATAAAAAAGTACAATGCTCCGAAGAGAAAACTAAATCATGTCATATAGAATAATTTCTGATCAAATAATTAGCAATTATTAGCATTGCGATTTCGAAGCATGCAAAAAATAAGATCCAATTTTTAGATGTATATTCTCTCTCTTTCTCTCTCTATCTCTTTCTCACTCGTTCAAATTTTATTTGTATTCAATTCTTTTTCGTAGATAATATTCGCCTTGCCTTTCACCGCCTGCTTTTAATATTCCGTTATATCTCTATCTTTTCATGTTCACCTTAATTTCCATATAAAGTGTTTTTGCTGCTACTATTTTCGGAATATTTTAAATCCCAGGTTGGATTTTTAGTAAATCCGTTTCTTTTCTTGAACTTTCGATTTCCAACATGTTTACACAGAGAAATAAGGTTTTGATTTTTCTTTTATCTCAATTTGGCGACTTACTATAATTTTTTCCGTTCGGTATTTCAAAGAAGTTGTTTGAAAAAAAAGTTGAAATTGTGTTTGTAAATTTCTCATTTTTTGGTATTTATTGTGAAATTTTTTTCATCCCACGCATTTTATAAAAATTTGTTCGACATTGGCGTAATAATGAAAATATTTTCCATTTTATTACGTAGAGTACATTATGACCCTGTTTAAAAATGTGAAACAAAAAATAATGTTCGGCAATGATTAAAAAAAAAAGACGTGCCCCAATTGGATTCTTTGCGTTGAATTTAAATAATCGTGCAATTGAGCTTAAATAATCAAACTGCTAAAAACGCTTGAAATAAAGTATGACTTTCTGGTATTTGCATTGGTCAACGTCGCAGTTGCCCACGATGAAATTTCTACGAATCGCATTCGTTCAGGTCTTTCTAACATTCAATGAGTAAAACCATATGATGATATATGCCTTAAAAATTTTGTCATGATAACATTTTTTTATGATTTTTCTTCACATTGAAATCACAAGAAAACTTCACACTTTCTTCAATCATCAATGCATAAAAATCATGTCATTTTGGCAGCATATATTTCTTGTTTTCATCATCAAAGCCATTTTTTAAAAATGATGATTTAAGCGTGTGGACGTATTGGTAAAAGTATCTGAAAATAGTTTTTTGGTGTTAATTTTTCGAAATTCAAAATGTCGGATTCATTTTTGGGGATCCCGGGTAACCATATTTTATGTCGCCCACAAACAAAATAATTAATTACTCCGGCACTTCCACATTATTATTTAAAAGTAGAACAAATAATATTTAAAAAAATATATATATAATCAAATAAATTTTGGATATACGTGTACGTATTGAGTACGTGTTAAAAGAAAAATCGCAAACTAACCTCACCCGACCAAACCTAACCTACGCACGCAATTCCTCACAAGTCCAAGCTCATGGGATATACATATATTTGTACGAAATAACCTGAAAAATACAGAAGCAAGATATTACGATCTAACCGCAAGGCTATTAGTTTTATACGCCAACGTGAGAATGATAAATATTTTTTTATATATATTTTAATGTATAGTTTGAGTTATCATTTTGTTGAAAAACATATTTCCGCGTCGAATAATCTTTACGTTGGTTTTTATAAGTTTTCTTTATTGCACGAAATTTCGTCATTGTTATATTCGTAAAAATAAAATTTGAAACACACTTTACTCGAAATAATAGTTTTTCACTAGTCATATATATATATATACAAATTTACTAACTTTAATGAATATTTATTTAAGGAATTAATATTAAAAACAAAAATAAAAAACAACCTGATTGAAAAAGATACGTTCACAAATGGAAAATTTTTTCAACTGTCCAGATAAATTATAAATTTACTTACAAAAGACAACTTTACATATTTGGTTCGGATATCGTCGAGTTAAGCCTCTTTAATTTAATATACAAATACAGAATTAATTGCAAATACTACAAATTGAAGAAATGACGTTTGTTCCTGGGAAATCTTTTACGTTACTCATTTGTTTCGTTGTTTTTGTTACTTGTCAAGAAAATCAAGAGGTAATTATTTTAAATATTAGGCTCGATGCAACGTGTTATATGTAACTTTATGCTAAAGAAAGTTCACTGTAAATATTCTTCATTAAATACAATTATATGTATATTTTTCAGTAGAATTTCAAAAGAATAACGACTCTTTTTGTTATTTTTTAACGTTATCAAATATGCTTGATATACTTGAACATTATGTATTGAAGACATTCACTAATCTTCTCCTGACGATGAAATAATTTAATTTATTATAAATTACAGTTATTTCATTTAAAAGAGCCCCCTTCAAATTGTAATATCGATGAATTATTATGGTGCAATTCTACAGAGAGTGAGTCAAAATACGACGTGAGTATTGTTACGCACGAATAAATTATAATATTGTGCTCTTTTCAAATATGAAAAAAAGTGATAATCACGCTTGGCGTTTACAGGAATATTCTTACTGCTGTGAGCCTCCTTTAGAAAGTTTTATTATTAACTTTGAGGACATCAAACAATCAATACAATCAGATGCAAAAATTGTTTCAAGTCCAATGTAAAGTTTTCCGGTTCCGAACCTAAATTACTTCGAAACGCTTAAAAAGATCCTTTTAAACGATGTTACTACCCAAACTGCACAGAACCACATGTAAGGTTAAAATAAGATTGATGTAAGCTTGTACTTTTTTTTTATACATAAGCATTTTCAGACCTAACAAATGTTCCCGGCGTTTTTGTCAGTAATCGACCGATGTAAAAGTAAAAAATAAGAAGTATTTTACTATTTTGGAAAAATTGTGTTGGAAATTAATTAACCCTATTAAAATTACATCAAAATGTGTAGCAAAATCCGTTGTGAATTGTGCAAGACATTTTAATATCTAAGAATTTTTTAATGGAGATTTTAATTCGTGTTGGAAAACAACGTAACCTTTTCTGTCTTATAGATGTGCTTACGTGTATATTAGTTTAAAGAACACATCATTCCTGTCACAATTGTACCTTTGAATCGGTTATGTAAAAAAAGAAAAGAGAAGATATCCCTTTGTTACTCTTCAATAAATCATTTGTGTATTATTTTCGTTTCTAATGTTTAGACATTTTCAGTTACTTCTACGTAATTACTTTATAATGTAATAATAATAGTCCGTTATTAAGCTAAATCAATAAACTTACATCATTCTCTAATAATACACCATCCATTTTAAAGTTACAAATCGTTGAAAATGACTATTAATAGTTTCCCTTTTGCACATCCCACTAAAACTTTAATCATCTATAATTTTCTTTTCTTTTTTTCTTTTCTTTTCTTTTCTTTTTTTTTTCATTTATTTTATTTTGAAATTCCATAAAAACATTAGAATTTAATTAGCTCTTTGTTTATATTATAGCGTAATAGTGATAATGTCTGATATATTATATAGAGAGCCTATACTATATACTATAGAGAGTAATGTCTGAGGCAAGTAGAATAGGGTACTTTCCGCCCGCTTCATTAAATGCAAAAATTTCTTTTCATCTTCTCGATAACCAATTTTTCTTAATGAAAAAAAAAAAACAAATATTCATTGTGTTTTACTTTTATTTATAACCATTGTACAAAACATTAAGTTTGGTGTTCTAATAACATTGTGAACGCTTAAAAAAAAAAACATACTTCAAAATCAGTTTAGAGTAAAAAATGAAAAATGTATATACATTTGAAATAGCGACAGCAGTCACCGAAAAATGTGCGCTTACCGATGAACCAGCAATGATCAGTACGAAATCTTGTTCAGACATCACTACAAAATAATATTATTGTGCTGTAAGTCTTTCCGCAGGGCGTAACATTTCTGCATTTAAGACTTATAATTTGACCACCTAATTTTCTCGAAATAAAAATTGAGTCACTCCGTTGAAAGAGTCAATTTCCTCCTATTCACCCCAATAGGGTTAGTTTTAGCTGTGACCGAAAAAGGTATATGGGCGGAAAAATTGTTATTTCGTACACACCAAAGTTACCCTTGACAAAGTCGTGTCTTTTATGTTGTTACGCTATGTATTTATGTTACCAACTGTCTACGTTATTAAACAACAAAAAGTGCTGAAAAACGTTGTAAAAAATATGCCTTCAATAAATACTTGGTCGTCTCTATTAGTCTCGACTACGACGCCACAATTCCGTAAAAGCTCGATAGAGGTGACGGTCGGAGCGAAACCGAAGATCCGTTGGTGCATTTGTGGGTTACCTACCCTGCTTTTCGGCAATGAATGGCAAACTTTTATCTACGCGTGATGAACGACGAAAGCGGTGCCTTTCTTCTGCTACCGCCAGACACAACACGAGAAGGCGGAAGCGCCAGAAATCTACGAGATGTCCCGGCGCCTTTCTTTATTCCCTCGTCGGTTTCCTCCCTTTTTCCAACGTCTCGCTCGATTTTCCTCCCTTGTCGGTAGATTTTTCCTGGCTAACAGTAGAAACGAAAAGGCGCGGTGTCGAGGCTGTACCTTTTCATCGCCTACCACTCCGATGAAAGCGAAATATACTGCGTTCGTCGACATAATAGTAGGTCAAATCTCCGAAGCAATATTCTGCGAATGTGATGAGGGCGGAAAGCTGTTGGTTTATGTCCAGTCAACTCCTGATGTGCGAAAAAGAGTCTCTATCAAACGTGACTTTTTAATGTAAATCATTTTTAAGCAACATTTAACTATAATTCTTTCAGGAGTAAACTTAAATAAAAAAAAAACAGAAATTGTTTTCCCTTTGAAAACTCTTCTTGCCCTAATATTCAATTATTCAACGATAGTAACAAAATTTTACGGGAGTTTTTTGAAAATATAAAAGCGTAATTTTAAACGTACCTTGTACTTGCACGTCTAGATAACAATTATTTAAACGACTTATTATTAAAACGAACGAATTATTAAAACGACATGCAGTACATAAAAATGGTAGGTTTTACAAATCTTTAATTATATCTGCAAGTGGCAACTTAAAAGTTATTTTATCGCGCTGTGTTTATTCTGTATTACCAGCGAATATTTCGTGATTTATGTCCGCAGTTGTAAAAGATAGGCTAATGTTACTTTATGACCTCTCGGAATTTCCATGTAAATACCGAGTCTTTCCGCGTCACAGTTTATAGCTCCGGATTTCTAAGAAATTAAAAAATTAAATATTAAAATTAATTGTATAATTATGGGAGATTTATGGGTTAGCAAATAAACTGCGCGTTGATATATTGCCTATTAAATTGATGAAATCTCGGTTCTTTATTTTCATTACTCCTGTGCGGGCATTTATTTCGTAATGTTTATGAAGGATTAATGAAGATGTTGCATTTTTTCCGTGCTATATAAGAACTTAATCAATTTGTTGGAACATTTTTCATGCTAGGGATTATTTTCCTGCTTCGTTACATTGCAATATTATGCATGTCTATGAATCTAAAAAAGGAAAATCCACATCTCATCCACAGTCATCAAGAAAACTCAAGACGGAATAGAATCAATTTTTCAGAAATTTGATCGACATTTGGAATTCTGAAATTCTGTTTCCGAACATTTTCATTTTCCAAGTTTTCACCATTAAGAAAGTTCAAATTTCTGTAGAAATTGCCGGGCCTCTCAGGGTTAACCCATTAACACCCAAGAGTCCATAATTTTTTGTTTTGTTCTATTTAAATATATTTTAATATTCAAATATTTAACGATTGAATATTAAGATTAGAAATTTCTTAAAGAATCACCTCCTGAAGTGATATCCGCCAATTCTAGGATGCCCTGTACGTGAGCTTTAGAATAAATCATAGATCAAATGAATTTTTGTCGTGTCTTCGACCTCGCTCTATATATATCGAAATTTTAATTTACGACTTTCGAAACGTAACCACGAAAATACACCACTACTGTCGACGTCGTCTCCTGTAACGGTCGAAAGCCAGTAAACCCGGAAATTTCGATATCGTCTGCAGCTGAATTCTCGACATAAAAATCCTAAAAGCTCGCGGTTTTATTTCGGTACATTTAAGGCAAAAGTTCCCCTAAAAAAAAAAGGCTAAAAAATCATAAATTAGTCCATAAATTCTGACTCTTTCAAGCGGCGCTTAGGCATGCGGCTTTTTCCTTGAATTTATCGTGGTAAATCGAACTCCGCCTCTGCTCCCCGCGGCTGTAGCTTTTGTCTAGCGGCGAGGGCAATGCAGCAAGGAGCAGCATGCCGCTGAACCGGAAATGGGGGTGGTCGAGCAATAAATACGTTATTAAAATTACCGTACGCGGGCGCTCGCAAGCAGGAGCGGTGAAACCGAGCGTTTTGCAGTTAATTTTCCGGTTATCTACGTAATAATCTCGCTGTGCCGCAGTAGTTAACCCTTTGGATAGAGAAAGGCACGGCTATCGCTGCACGAAAGGGGGATGTTAGAAGGAGGGAGAGAGTCTGCGCTGTGCTGGATCATCACTCCTTTATCCTATCCACCTTCTACCCCATTTCTTCTTTTCTCTCTTATAGTCTCGCTTCCGCTTTGTTTTTCGCCTTTTCCTTTGTATCTCTCACTCTACCTTTTCCATTCGATCTTCTCAGTTTTGCTGTGAAATTTAACCTAGCTACGTTTGTCTTTTACCATTTAAAATTTAAGCAATGAAGGTGACTTATTTTATTGTCATATTATGTTAGTTCCTAGCTGTGGTCAAAATTACACTCTCGATAGTACAATTAATGTAATGCATATAAACACCTTGTCATTTGAATAGCATGCTTGAGAATAATTCCATCTAGTGGTTTCCAAGTGTCAAAATCTACTGTCATCTTTTCCAACTTTTATTTTAGATGGAACTGCAGCTTTCCAAGCACACGGTTCTGTTGTATATTCGATATTTAAATCGGGCAGTTTTATTCGATAATTTCAAAGAATTAACTCTTATTATAATGTAACGTGTATGATTTAACAAAAAATAAAAAGGCTCGCGAAAATGTAAATAAAAAAAGCTGTTTTCAAACATTCTGTTTCCGCTAATTTCCGCAGTCCTTTCAATCTTTTCGCACCTCCTTGTTTCTTTGCCTTCGTCGAGCGCATTGGGTCGTAAAGGAAATCATTAATAAGCGGCTTACGAGATGAAAATACGCGTTGGTTATATCGCCATGGCTTTACCTATTCCCGCCTATTGTGACTTCAGCCACTTTATTACACGAACCTTCCTGTTTGCAGCATTTCCACGCATGCCTGCGGGCGCCGCCGGTTTAAGCCCTGACTTCGAGTAATTGTTCTCCTTTTTATTCCGTTATTTTACTCGCTTACTAAAACGCGATAAAACAGCCGTACGTATCTATTTCGCGTTACATTGCCTCTAGTAAATGTTTCACCCTAGTAAAACACAATGGCTGTTGCCCTTTGGCTGCGTTACAGTTGAATTAACCTGTTTCGTTGAAATAGTCGATTACATTCAACGATTTAACATTTCTGCATTTTAATTATCGCATATTTCACTCTACCTTTCATCTTACTTCTTATACCTTTGTGCGTTTATTGTGTGCGGGAATATTTTCAAACAAATGGAAAATGTCGACTGCCAGATTCGAACATATCGATTCTACTCGTCTCGTCAAGCTCAGTCGGGTCTATGCAGATATGGTCTGATTCTATACCCATTACAATGATCATTGGACGTCCAATGGACGTCCATGATTCCTCAATAATCCCACGAATCCTACTCATACGGATAAGGGACGTCCATCAGACACACATTAGACCAACAATGGACATCCAGTTTTTGCCCATTAGGAAACCTATTTATGTTTACGTCTTTTGTAGATCCACTGCACGCCCATTACACAACCTCCTCGCCAGTGGCAACTGGACGTATATTGGACGTCCATTATACGTACAATGACGTGGACTGGATATTCATTGGACGTAATAGTCCAATTTGGAATATCCGTCCTAAGCCCAAAATAGTTTTGAATAGAATAAACTTAGAACTTAGTCAGCTAAGCATACATGTCAAATGTATCTATTTATTTAGATAAACTTAATTTTGTCATGTCTTAAATTGCAGGCATTACAGATTTAGATCTGATAATATTATTTTTCTATTCTTATTAAACAAATCGTCGAAATTCTCTAAAACATTCCAAATACCAATTTCAGAAATAAGAACGATTCTACAAGAGAGAACTGAACTCAGAACAAGTTTTTCCATAAAAGGAAAAAAGGTCGAAGGGACAGGCGAAACTAATTTCTTTATCTGTGATTCTTTCAGACTTCCGTAACGAATTTACTGATCTTTTAAGTCCGGTAAGTTCGAACTTGAAATTCGATGGAGGTCTTTCCGCGTATATAGGTCACATATAGAGAGTCTCGTTCGAAGTATAGCCTCGTGCACGTGTATAGGCGTATATCGATATCGAAATCCAACGCGTCGACCTCCGAGTTTAGACGAACCAACCGAAAAAGTCGTTCCGACAATTAGTTCGTGCTCAGACGAGTGCACTTAACGAAAAAGTAAGCAAACTCGATCTCTCCCTCGCTCTCCCTTTCCCAATTTCTCTTTTCCTTTAACTTTCGACTCCTTCTTCTCTTACTCGCGTTGCTCTTTTCTAATGTATTTCTAATGTAAGGAAAATCTATTTCATTTACGCATTTTCCATTTGTTACTTGCTCGTTTTAGTTTGATATATTTCAATAAATTTTTGCTCGATTATTGTGATGATCATCAAAAACAGTGAGTTTCTTAAATCACTATAATTAACGAACATGCATTTGTACCGTGTACGGAAAAGGAGACGGATTCTATAGGATTCTAGAAAGGCACGCCGTGAGAAAAATGAGGGACGAAACAACTCCTCGATGGTTTCCGAAAGACATGACGAACCGCGATTTTGCCAATTTGGACTTTAATTTAGAATTCTTCACATCGAGAGGCTCTCTACTTTCCACCGTCTATCTATATAATAACTGTATTCCTGTGGAGATTCCAATGTAAATATACATTATTTTTCGCAATGTCAAAAGTAATCATTTTATTGGAATCGTACCTCTGAAAGCGTCGTAACAATAAACGAACTACTTTGTCATCCCAGCGATATTTTCTGGATATAAATTTCGTGATCGGTCGATTTTCCGTTTTCTCTACTCTCACGGTTGTCCTCTCAAACGCAAATAATACGAAAAAAGGAATGAAAATTGAATTTACAACCTCGGCTCCTTGTTTCATGGTCGCCTCTCCAATCCTGATGCCAATCGTCACTAGCCGACAGACCGAGAAGGGAAAACAATGAAAAAGGTATATCTTCGCCAATGGGGATCGCCTGAATTAAAATTCCGAGATTTATAGTGTCAATAACCAGGCATTAATTTACGATTCCTCGGCGCGGCTGCGGAAAAGCCCATAAACCGCAACGTAGTGGGTCGACACTGCTGCTCGGGTCATCTCGCGTAATTGTTTGCGTTTCTTTTTCTACACTGACGGCAAAATTGAAGAATATTCCAGCAACGAACTGCTTCGGAAAAACGAAGATATTTCCTAAGTGACAGAAAAATAGTGGGGAAAAATTAACCAGGAGGGAGAAGAAAACGGAACGCGACTATGAAAACAAAAGAGTAAAGCTGAAACGCGTGGTCGAATGAAAAGTGGAAAATGAGGTTAGAAACAATGGGACACATTTTATTGTGCGAAAAGAGCAAGGAACCCAGGAACGATGGAGGAGGAGGACGAGGAGAGAGAAAGAGAGAGAACCAGGACAGACGAGGGATCCGAGAGTTTAAAATAGGCGACCAGTCTAGAGGTGTGGGGCGACGGCATGTGCCACTGGCGTGTTTCACGTCCAACTTGTATTGACCATTACTCAACATTACCGACTTGCAACCGCGTTCTCGCCATCAACACCTTCGAGTTTCTCTCTCCGTTTCCTCCTCACCCGCTGTCCTTGTTCGTAAAGTATCCCGTCCTTTACTTTCCCTTCTCTTTCCGTATCCCTAACTCCCTTTCGCATTTGATTGATCGCGTTAATTACTGCTACATCCGCAGTGCTAGGATTCTGGGCGGTGCAGAGGCATTGGGCGAAAAAGACCTGGACGGAGACGAAAGTACGCGAACCAAAATCGCGTAATAGCCATCCGTAATTTTGCAAGCATCCAGATATTATTACAGAAAAGAATTTCATATTACTTGCTTCAAAATCATTTTCTACCGCATAACTCGTTTTTCTTAGTATCATTCTCCGCTTTTTTTATTGTTCTCTTAGTTGAATATGTTCACAGACAGATATAATAAATAAATCCATCAGTTGTTGGACACCCGCAGTATATAAAATACAGACCACTCTGCTGGGTTAGCTTCAATAAAGCAAAAAATTATCGTTGTATGTAATTTCAACTAATTAAACTGTCGTGGCATAAAAATTGAACAAAATCAATGTCCCTTTGAGACTTTTCGATTTCTGTAATGATTCTACATCGAAACTTAACAGACGGATATTCATACAAAAAATATGAGCTGTCGACGACTCGTCAGTAGTGTCGCTGTGAAAATATTCAAACCGCTATGACGCAATATTTTGTACATTTCGCATTTCACCGTGTTCGATATTCTTTCAAATGTATTTTGTCCCTCGACCTCTTGATCCCAATCAGAGCGACTACATCACGCAAACGAAAACTGGGCGGCGCGGCGTTCGTCAATCTATCGAGGTTGAATGAGAGGCTCCCAGAAATCGATAAAATCTAAGGGAAACGAGACTGAGCTTCGGGAAATTACAAAGCAAGCAGGGGTGTAATGGCGAGATAATTCGCGGCTGACACCTATTGTCGGCTCTTCGCATAACGAGATGAGGTGCCTTTGAAAATTGAGATTTCTGCCAGCACGTCCAAAGAACCTGGTTTCGCTTTGACATCTAATGTAACGCCAAGTCAAAAAATCTCTCTCTACATATATCTATATAATATATTTAAACTAAAGTCTTTGATGTTTATCGAACCCAATTTTCTAAAAGAGAATCGTGATATTTTTTATCGATATTTATCTTCTAAGGCCCTCTTGGGTAATGAATTTTTACTCTCGTTAACGACCGTATCAGAGGAATTACTTTCAAGAAATTAACGGAATCGAATTTGCTCGCTGCATCTGCAGTATCGCGTAATGTATTAAAAGAGAGCGTAAAGTCTCTCTAATTGGTGTTGAATTTCACTCAATTTCAAGCGAACCTTTAATTTGAATTTCACTAGGTGAAATTGAAAGAGCTTATTTATTGCTAAATTTTTTTAATTGAAGCGAATAGAATAAAGAGTTGATATTATTATCTTATTTTCTCATTCTGAGGACACAAACTCTTTTTATCCCGAAATATCGTACGCCATAAATCAAGAGTGGAAAAGCTCGTCTGATTGCCTGTTTTTAATTCATCGGACAGTTTTTGCAGTATTCAAACATCAAGTATTATGACCTGAAAAAAGAAAAATTGTGTTTCCCGCGTGGAAAATAATTTCCAAGTAGCGGTTTTTTATAGAAATTATTCAAGAAATAAATTGCAGCCGAAAGGTAGGAAAGCTCGAGGGCCAGGATTGCGAAGGATCGTTGAATTTGACTCGGCTGAAGAATATTTTAGGAAAACGTCATTGAAGGCGAGCGCCGGTGTCACTTTCTGCTTTCAGGCGTTCCCTAATTGCGGCCAGCAGCTACCGGCGGTCGCAATGTATACCGAGCAATGCCGGCGAAGCCACGGCAAATTTCTTCTCTTTTGGATAGTCGTGAAAACGTCCAATATATCCTTCGAAAGAAAATTCCCTCTCTGTCCCCGCCTTTCCACCCATCTACTTTTTACTCGAGTATAGATCCATTTTACATCAATTCAAGTTTTAGATACGGCTAATTTTCGTATCTATAGTGGAGCCTAATGGGAGCCGATGGGTAAGTGGTTAGCGTGCTGGCCTCTTAAACTGAACGTCCCCAAGTCGCGAATCACCGTCGAGCTATGTCTTTCTGAACAATATTAATTGGGAAAATAAAACATTGCTGTCGAAGGTTCGCATTTGTGGCGACTACCGACATCTGTCGGTAGTTTTCGGTACAGTGCGGTTCCGTGATCTGCGCACCGTGCGTTTGTTTACAGAACGTTTTTGTGTTGTCCTATGAGGGGTGATTATGAACCATGCTGGTTGCTCCGTAATGATATTGAAGCAACTAAAACTGACCTATGTCTATGTCTATGTTTAGATGACAGTGACGTTAATTTCATCCAAGGACAGTGTCTGCCCTAATAAGATATTTTGGTGACAGTAACGGGTGATCCTTCCCAATGTCTCATCTTCACAATTATTTCAATCGTTGTCATGTAGATTATATCCCCACCATAATTATTTATTATACCACCATTATGCCATACATCATATTCCGTTATTTTTTATACGATCAAAAGATTCCTGATCACCTAGTCCAGACTACCCCTGATAGCGTCTGTTATGATTCAAACTTTCCACAAAGACTGTGAAATGACTCGAAAACTCCCATACTCCAAATTTCGTGAAACGCTATGGACCATTTTGTGAAGATCGCTTTAAAGAACGTTTCGTTGATTACATCGGAATTTTTTTCTATACTTTAGGTTGTTCCTCCACCAACCGTAGCCTCGTTTCTTTCCCGTCTTATCCGTCTTATTGATTGCTTTCTAGGCGACACGACGTATGTAGCGGGTTTCCTCTCACGGCTCCCATTTCGCTCAGTTCGCTTACTCTGTCGCTAACAACATGGCACTTTACGCGCATCGCTCACGCCACTTGCGCACGACAAGCTCGAACGATCCAAGTCCGATGCGCGGATGCTGATCGCGTTAGGGTAAAAAAGAAGACGACCGCGCAAAGCGGGACAAGGAAAAGAAAATACAGGTGCACGCTTGGATCCTCCCCTCGTGCTCTTTTCTTTCATTTTATATTGCAACTTCGCTTTTAACACGTAATGTTGAAATAATTTATTTTAGAATCCAATAGGTTTTATTTTCCTACGATATATAAATTATTGAACAAACAATATGTTATTATTGAACGAACAATACTTTTTCAGGATTCTTTTGAATGTACATGACAAGTTCATATTCCAATATTGTGTTAATTCCTTGCACATATGATAAAAACAAAGGCCATTTTACATTAAGTTCATAATTACCAAACAGTACAACACCTTACATAACAAATCCCTTCATGTTGTCCAGTTTAATTGTGGATTTCTGTAAGTCAGGAATGGTTTTTAAGTTCAAGTATTCCAACGCACGAAAGTCATGGAAATTCACACGTTTCCCAGTCAGCTGACGCGCCGAGAGCATCGCTCCTTAAAGCTGAAGGTACGAAGCAAAGGAATGTGCACGAAGGCGGTTTAACGTAAGACGATACAAGGTTTGCGAGGGCGAAAGGTAGCGGATTTACTGGGTTATTGCTGGAATCCGTCTACTTTACCGTATAAATCGGGCTTCCTATTACGCACAGTTGAAACTTTTTTCGCGAAGGCATTAAATTTCTCCTTTTTCTTTTTAATACAGTTTTCCCATTATTGTCAACTGTAAAGAATTATCTTCGATTTTCAATAGGATTTATCGTTTGTCTATGATCATTGTTCCTTTGTACCTAACGATAAACATGTTTACATGTCTTAGATGAGTGTATGACGTCAGGAACAATTCATCTAGTACCGCTACACCCCGAATCTCAATCATGTTAGTTTAAGGCAGTCGTTGCGCGTTTACCGACGTACCTATTGATGAAAACGATGTTCTGATTAAATTGAGTACCTTGCCACGATGCAATCATAGAACTAAAGCTAATCGTTTTCTTAATGATGGATGCAAAATGAACGTGGTGGAACCAAAGTGGATTGTTTTTTTTTTTTTTTTGTAGTTTGTCATGACGCCGAACACACATTGGCGACCACTAATTGTAATTCCTAAAATCTCGCTTCACTTTTCTGGAATGTACTTCCAACATAATAACTATAGTACGCCAGTATATAACCATCACTTGAAGACTTCTTGACCTCCGCTGTACCCACGTTTGAACATATTTTACCCTAACGGCCTAAAAGCATCCCGTGGCTCTGATAAACTCTCTAATGGGTTGCGTTCCACTCTGCTGTAACTGGATGATATTTTTTCTCTTTTTATCTAACGCAGCCTGACAGAGAAAAAATATAACTCCGCCGCACTCGAGTGCTCAGTGGTACACAGCCATGGATGATAGAGTACATTACCACCTTCTACCGATTCTATTAAAGTATAGCTATACTGAACGTTCATTTTCTAGCATTCATAAGTGCCGGACACTTACGTAATCGGCGTAGAATTAGCTCATCCACCAGTTCGCTTCGGCTTTGACGTAGATCAATTTTCCTTGCCACCTATTATTCAAACATATCGACCTCACGTCTATTGCTCTGTAATTATTCCCACCGCTGACCATACCTATGTCTTCTTACAACTTAGTTGGACCTCAATCTTGCCTTTATCACAGAAAGATTATCGAGTATTTCAAACAATCTCTTATTCAATGCTTCGCAGCTGTAATCATGCTATAAGCTCGTTTCGCCGTCCTTTGCATGGTTCCCGTTCTATAAGCCTGAATGAGACTTGAGGGTACTATATGCAATTCACAGTAGAAAAATAAAAAATAATACTGCAGAAAATAGCTAAACATCACTACTTTATTCGTGCACAAAGTTTATAATATGGAAAAGCTGAGTAAGGCAATTTTACTGTTCTTCCAACAATTTATTTCTTTCTAAGAGATACCCTAAGCAATTCAGACGTACGAGCGGTAGGCCATTTTGAAGAGAAAATTTCGCGTTTGCACGGCTATACACGCGTCGTTTTCGGCTCCGTTCGAGCCGCCCTTGGATATATAAAAGTGGAAAATCGAGTTTCACGGTCGTTCTCGTCCGAATTTCAGCTATTGCCCGCCCCGTGAATCGTGCATTACGCAACGTCAAATTTCGACCTCGCCTCGTAAAAGCTCGTTTTACCGCGTGGAACCTTCGCACCGGAATTACGGGGCGATAAAATGGCAGGACGACACGGAGTAAGTCGTCGTCGGCTAGCTGCTTCCACGGTTGTTTCATCCCCGTTTCTCCGTTTCGTGTGTCTAATCGCCCTCGAGTGCGGGGGCGCATGTGTGCAGGAACGAACGTAACGGGGCGAGGCGACGACGACGTGGCGGACGAGGTGACGGGCTGGCAGGACAATTAACGGAGGTTTACGCCCCATCAAGAGCCTCGAAAGCTTTCTTTAATCGCGCCAAATGTATTGCTTTCTTTCTACCCGTCTTCCACTCTTGTCGTTCCTTTTATCTCAGCGTTCTCCGAGCTTTCCGTACTCTCCTCTCTTTCCCTCTACTTTCCCCCATCATTTCTTATCTTATTCCTACAATCTTCTCCTTTTTTTCATCGATCGAGAAACTGGAACTTTGTACCGGACAACGAATTGCCTCTCCTTTAAACGGAAGGCAGAAAGTGATTGTTTGAACGCCGAACTTTTCCTTTTCATATTGCGATACGGTCAGTCTACTCTTCTATTATCTGCGTTTAACTTTTTACTAATTCTGATACTTATTGTTGCGAAAGAAAACGCTCGTTTAAGAAACTCTGCTCTATTGTCATTTAATTGAAAACTGTAGATTTAAAGGGGAGGCTAGATCAATGGTGACTACATCAAGTGCTACGACAAAAATTGATAATAATATCCTCTTAAAATATCCAGGTGGCATTTCCTTGTGATCAGACAACATCACGATAATTTCGGACATTTCACCAAGTTCAAATCGAGTGGATCAACGGATACTTGGTCTTAATTAGGTGGTCAAAGTTATCCGAAAATCTTTTTAAAATTTGAAAAGATATTTAGCGATATACAAAGTAAACGTACCAATAACTGGTACCTATTGCCGGGCAACCTAATCAATGTTCCCTATCTAAACAAATATCAAAATTGATATGTCCAGCTACAGGTTCATGTCCAGTCAATGGTACGTTAACAGTTCAATTAAAAATTACCACTTGAAACCATTTTCAAACAGCTGACCGCCATGTTATGACCACCTAGTTACGACGTGACTCTTGTAGCACTTCGCTACGTCACAGCGAAATGTCCGAAATTACCATGGTCAGCCAATTGATCCAATGGATGATACATAAAGTTTGAATGTTATACATTTCAAGTTCGACAAATGGAATACCCGGAAGTTGCACCTAAAGAGTGAAAAAGAGCCTACATAGTCCTACTCCGGGTGCGAATTGGCACCACATACCAATGGCATCATTCGCCTACTGTGAATTTCCTGCTCCTTTAATTATATCCTCCAAATCTAGATTTTCTGTTAAATCTAACGTCTTTTCAATATCCAGAATAACGATCAACATATTAGGTTCGAGAAAAATGACCTTGATCTGTAAGATGAAGTAATCCATATTTCACTTTCCTAAATGTGCATCTGTTGTTTTCATTTATGTATTCGCGTATTCTCTGCTTACAAATAGAAACCTTTGATACACGTAGAAATATAAAATAAATATTTATAAGAGAAGTTTGACAAATAGGTCATCAAGGTCTAGAACTTGATGAAATACAAATCTGAAAATTTTCAACATTATTTACAATGTCTTCTTTTTTTTATGTTTCAGTGATTGTAGAGTCGTAAGAGATCCGCAGACGATGAAATCAAAAGGCTATGGATTCGTGTCTTTTGTAAAGAAAGCGGTGAGTAAAAGAATAATTTTTTAAATGAAATTTAAAGGTTATAACAATACCGAATCCCTCGATTTCCTTCGTACTGGAAAACATTACCACACTAATCAATTGCGCTGTCGGACAGTATTCATCGATTAACGGTGCCTATTAATGTCCAAGTGTGAAAGATAGTTTCATTGTAATTACTATTTGCCATTTGAAAAATGAAACACAAAATTCCCTGGGATCGCATGGCCACAAATTTACCACCTAGCGATTGTAATGCTTCTGTCGGCCAAAGCACCAAATTTAACCAAATTTCCGCAGTGAATCGATACATTCGGACACGAAGTGCCATACGTTACAGCCCTCTCAGGTAATGGAATTGTCATAGAAGATTTAAAATAGAATTCTAACTAAAATACTCGGGAAGTATATGCTTGGATTTAATATGCGTTATACACTTTATGGACTCTGTTTGGTGAGAGAATATTAGTGTGAACTTCAATCGATGCGAAATGCACGTCTACGATTCACTTACGTTGTTCGAAAGTTTAAGCCCCGGCACTTACTTCAAACGGGCTGAAATTAAGTTCGACATTTAGACGAAGTGAAAGGTATAAATTGAAAACTTTCCTATAACTGAATATTACGAAACGAAAAAGTGAATACCAGGAGCTTTTCTGAAGACAATATTTCGGGGCAGATGTGTAGTACGAAATTTTTTTGGCACGAGCTCAAAATCTTACCCTTTCTCTCCTCATCAAATCCTTGCATTTCAAGTGCTAAGATGGTAGAACCTGCAAGGAAAAGCCTGGTTTGATTCGATTACGAAATGTACGCTACCGTAGATGATATAATTTCGATTTAAAATTTAATTCTACGGATAGAGCCTAGCAACACTAAATGCTAGACGTAAATATGCAAATTTCACGACGGTATATATCCCAATTGATAATAGGACATTCATTGGTCGATCAATGTATGTGACCAATGTATGTCCATTGCACGTCCAACATACGTCCACATAACGGATGACCATTGAACGACCTTGACAGGAACATCTGATGAGACTGACGAAATGACTAACAACAATGATAAAAACTGAACGTAAAAGAGACGTTTTGATTGCATGGTCTGGACCATCTCTGATATTTAGGATAGGTGATTTCTTAACTATTTAAATATTTCCCATTAATGCAAAATTTAGAAAGGGTAAAATGCCTAAAAGCATTCTTATAAAAAAAAAATTGTCTTACGAAGGAGATGAGACCGAATATTGCTGCAACCGCGTTAGTGGGCAATTTTATTCTGAATTCATTTATGTCCTCGGGGATTAAACTAATCTATTCGCGAAATCCAAATATTCCGCGAATCGACAGTCGTGTTATTGAAACGCGTTAACGCCGGACTGCTGGGGGACGAGATGGGGATTGGGGGCTTTTTGAAATCGGCACTCAGTCCTCGATTGCTTTCGTAGAAGCGCGGCATGATGTTTTATGCAAAAATCTCGGCATTTCGACCGGCGTTCCCGGCGTATATAGAAAACCATCGAGCCTTTCCAGAAATCCCTGGCGTTACAAGCCTGGAGAATCAGCGGCTTTTTCGATATTAAAACGAATATCATTCAATAAAGCCTTCACGGCGTCGATGGCGTCGAAGCCTGGCAATCTTCCGTTCCTTGTCGTATCTCGTCCTATACTGAGTAGTCTACTTTGGTTGGGCTTTGGTGGTTAGAAACGAAACAATATATATATTTTTTTAATAGTATATATGTTAGTTGTATTTCAACTGAAATACAAGATGAAATGGTAGTCTTGTTTCATTGTTTCAATATTTCTGTCTAAACATCAGCTATGGCAGATGATCTTAACACCCAATACAACTGCGAAGGTCGTAATCAAATCTGCAGTGAAACGAATTTAAAATGTCGACAACCGCGTCATTCAATTTCATAAAACTCGACTTAATGTCAAGAATTCTTCTTACAGTAGTAAGACACGTAAAATACGAAAGGAATTTAAGGGAACGTCCTTCGCAAGCATTTTGAAATCCTCGGTTGGTAATGAAATATAGAAAACTGTTTTTAACCCGCACAACACTTGAAAATGGTACAAGTTCAGATGGAACGATTTTCAAGCGTTTATTCAGAGTATGCGTATGTCCTCTGAGTCAACGAGTTTTCCTTTCCCTTCACCTATATTTCAATATATTTCCTCTCCATCTTCAAGTGATTGCCATACTAGATCACTGATCTTTGTTGCCGTATTTCACCGACCACATGAATGCACTCGAAACCAAGTTTCAAGAGTTACTCTAAGGGAAAGTTACTTTAATAAGGCTAAGGACATAGTTTACTTACGTTGCAATGTTACTCCATTATAAGTCGCGATGGAAACAGAAGTACGGACTGGTGTGATACTGGCATTCTGAGGCTTGAGTACATTATACCGACCAGCTTTGAGTTAACAAGTTGATCAATTGCATAACAATTGTGTCACTTTCTATGAGATGATAATTTTCGAATACAAAGCTATGCTTAACAACAGGGTTTGCCGTTGTCAATTGATGATCGGTGTTATGGCTTGACTCTTCCTGTAATGACGTCATATTGGTATTCTCGATCACGCAGACCAGTACATTTCGGTTCGTGCAATTTCTCGGTTCATATCAATACATTTTGAACCTACTTATTAGTAATTACATCAGCAGATAAGTTCACGGACAGTCAAATAGAGGGTCCAATAAGAAAAATTATCGATGAAGAACGAGAAAAAAGAACGTAGTTAGGTAGGGGAAGTAAACTACGAATTTCGATCAATACCGACTATGCCACAGTATAAGACATGTTTGAAAACACATTTCCTATATTGGTTGGCTACTTCATATACCTCTCGGAATTGTTCACATAGCGCACCGAAACCACAGAGAAGACGATAACGAATGTTCAAGGCAACGAAATTCCATTCTAACGATAAGACAATAAGGCAATCAGAAGTATTCCTAGAACTCATTTCTGGACGTAATTGTTATGACTTTCTTAAATCTGCATGAATAGCATAATGAATGGAATGAAATCAGCGATAATTGAATAACGTAATCAGTGAAGTGACATCTTCCCAGTCATTGAATGGTGAAGAATCAGGGATGATGTACCGAATGTCGAAACTGTCGTGTGTACCAATAATGGGCCGCTGGGAAAATGTATACTTTCGCAATAGTAATTTCAGGACAGGGTATAAGCGAACGAACACCGGAAGCCCGCCAGTGCAGATCAATAGGACATTAAAACCGGGAGGGCCGCAGACTCCGCGGCATTCGGTTCCTCGACCGTAAACGCGGGCTAAAGCCTCCTTTTACTCGGCCGTACATCTGTCTTCCGGTTTGATTTACTTCGCGGATTTTTGGCTCGAGACGAGAAGAAAAGTGCTCGACTCACTCGGACACTGCGACAAGACTCGATCGAAGATCCTTTCAATACGACCTCTACCTTCCTACGGTTTCTATTTATGTTTTTACTGCGATTGCTAAATAAGATTCTTATTATTTTCAAGTGATAGTTTGTTCGGGAGACTCATTTCACGTGATCCCTGGCTAATGACACTATTGTTTTCATATATTATAATAACCAAATCAATATTTTTTATTAACCACCAGAACTGTTCTGTGCAAGAAAACCGAAATGTCAATAAAAAGAAAAAAGAAAACATTCAAATATCAATATACATGTATTTATACTTACATCTAGAAAGATAGGAAATATCTCTATCGACACGATCTGCTTCGGCGCCTTTAATGCTACGACACCCAAGTAAGAAGTGTATATATAACATTTGAAATTGTACGTAATCGTCAGCTGCTTAATGTGTTCGAAAGTAGGGTATTCAGAAAGGCGTGAAGAAACGAAACTTTATCAATTTCTTTCAAAGAAAAACGTTAAAGATATAAACGTATTAATAAACTATGAACTCTAAAAAAAGAATGCGCTAGCCGTATATACAATTGAGGCGTACTCTGTATGCCGTACAGCCAATCGATGAATCCGTGCAGCAAAAAATAACTGTAATTGTTTTAAATATATGTATATGCGCAAATCATTGCATAGGTCGCATTATTCCACCGATAACATCGCGTCCCAATTAACTTATGTTTTCCCTATTCTTGTTTCGAGCTTATTACGCACTTAACTGACTTCCTCTACGCCTTTCACCGTATACTCATTGATGTTTACTCTGTTGATATAATTCTATACGTTGTTTCTTTTAATCGATTGAATTACCTACATAGAATTTGTCTAGGTGTTATACTCGTATCACAACTTAAGAGGAAGAAACAATGTAAACTTCGTTTATATTCACGCCCTTTAAATTACCCTTATTATTGTCTTAATACTTTCAGGCACATGCGTGAATCTGATTGGATCCCACCTTTTTCGATTATATTTCATACTCTTTTTAGACACCACATTACAGATTTTCAAACGGTTTTTTTATGTATTCCTTCAACAATTACGTCAATAAGCAAGGTATAATACGTAATTCGTAAAAATTATTTATTGTATTTTATATATATGTAGTTAAAATTGTCTGCATTGAGGTTCTCGAACTTGCCAAATACGAATCTGTCTTTAGATTTTCAAAATTGCAAATGGCGTATTGGTACTGGCAGACCAACATGCAAAACGTTATTCGATCGATACAAACTGGCATACTGGGGATTTTCGGGGTCTCTGCAAAAGAATCAGACAGATATTCAAAATTCAAAATGGTAGATTTCCGGGCAAATAGGTATAATAATATTTTTTGTTATTCAATTAACGTCTAAAAAAAAAAAAAATAAAAACGGTTAAAAATAACATTTTTCAAAATATTATAAAATATATTCCTAATAGCGTCGACGTACCCTAAGGAAATCCTTGTGCTGTGTGGGATAAAATCATATTTATCGAAACGAAAAACAAAATTAAAAATATATTTAAAAAATATTTATTGATTTACATTTTTTTAGGTTAGAAAATTATTACATTCCGGATAAAACAAAAGTTTGTTTTATTTTTTGAAAAAGTGGACGTCGATACATACTCCATTTCATTATATTTGAATTAAAAACCATATTTCAAATGATTACTTATTTAAAACAGAACTTTACTTTTCATTTTATTATATTCATTGCGCGAATGGCTTCTAAAACGATTGCGTCTATATAGCGTCGTTCCCTCGTATGTATGCATTCGTAGCGAATTTTTAAAAATCCGTCTCTATATCAGCGCACTTTTACATACTTTGTGCAAACTACTGAAAAAAATATTAACCAAAATTAGTTGAGATTTATTGATTTAAAAAATCGCTCGAGTAAATTTGTACGTATTTTTTTACACATGAGCATTCATCCGAGCAATTTTTCATTTAATTTTACAAACGAATTTCTCTGTCAGTTTTTTCTATGCTCACAACGAGATACATAAAAATTCTCTGTTTTAATTTTCCGACCAGTTACATTTTTTTTTAGTTAACAACAATTTTAAGGTTAGACGGATAGTTTTATTATTGTGGCAATGCGAACAAAGAATACTTCATTTATTTATTAATCGTCAAATTGTTGTTATTATTATTATTATTATTATTATATGTCATTATTAATTTAATTTGCCTGATAGACCTTTGTTCTGCAATACAAATAAAAAAAACCAAGGGCCTATATTCTATGACGTATCTATATCACGCTCTTTCTACGTATATTGTCAATATATAGACATCAACTTTGCGTTATTATTTGCTCTACTCGGTAAATTGCAAAAGCGGAAATAACATATTCAGTTGATGCCTTTTGTCATTCGATGTATGTTTACGTACACATATATACACACACGCAAACATATATATATATACGCGTGTACAGATATTTATGTACACATACAGACGCAAAAATCCAAAAGTCATCAATTGAATCTATTATTTCCATGTTTGCGATTTACTGGGTATAAAACAAACAAGCAATCGCAAATAAATACAACGTCGATGTCTGCAATGATAATTAATGAAATGATATTTAAAACGGAAAATGTGTGGAGATAAACCATATATTATACATGTAGATTTTAGAAATCTATTATTTATGAAAATATAAATTTTCATTAAAAATGTCCAACCTTTTATCTTGATGAATGATATGATTGGTAACCAATATAGCTTGATAATTTGCAGGCATTCGTTGCAAATCATAAACCCATTAGTAAGTAAACAACGGCATCAAAATCGTCACTGCATCAATAACACGAGTTTTGCAAAATATATTTGCAATATAAAAATATTTTCAAACGCGCAATTAAATAAATTATGTGAATAAAGAAAATTAATGACTTATTGATTACTAAAGTTTTGGGATAATAACGGGTGAAATTAATGAATCATTTTTATTTGACTCCTGCATACGAGTAGAATTTTTGCTCGTCATTTCTTTCTTTCTTTTTTCTTCTTCTTTTGTTTTCTCCAATCAACGTGTATATGTCGTATATATAAAATAGTATTGTTTAAGAACGTTAAACATGAATAAATGATGTAATTGTTAAAGGAACAAAAATAGCGCGACGCCTCTATCGGGCGATAAATGTCAAGAGCTTTAGGTGACTGACCATTCGGGGACGTAGACGGCCGATAGGTTTGAAGCAAAACGCGTACGGCTTCTTTCTTGATTTGAAAATAAGGGTCACGCGTGACCCATAAAAGTATCGAAACAGGGCCACGCGCCTTATTGCAACGGATCGGTATCCTATCGGTGAAAAAAGTTTCGTATGGCCACGTAAGCTCGGACGCCGGACGTACATGACTTAGTAATGCGTGTAAAGCCGCGGAAATGTCAGTACACGTTCGTAAATTGAAGTGTTCACCGGTGCAGCGAAACAAAAGCTCAGACGAAGAAAAACAGACCGAGATATATAGGAGACAATAGCCGTGCTGTATATAAATATACGTATCCACTCCACCCTCCCTATACTGTTTCGTCGCGAACTTTACTCTCGCGTCGAGTTCCGCATCTTGTTTCTTTTTTCCTCTTCTTGATCATTTCTGGATTTTTTACAATGCTCCTGGGGAACTTTTTTTCTTTTTTTTTTTTTTGTCATTTGTCAAAAGTACATGTAATCAAGCGTTCAAGGTTTTCCAGAACGAAATGTAAAATACAGAAAAAAAAAAGTATTTCTTTATTTTATTATGTTTCAACTTTACTTTTGCTGAAAAATCAAACTTTGTTAAATTTACGATTTTTACGTTCCGTTGTTAAATTTTGATGTTTATATCGTCAATTTCAATATTAATGGTAATTAGAATTATTATGTATAATTTTCGTTATTTTGTATCAATATTTGACGTCAATTAATGCTTGAATTTCTTCAGAATTTATCACAATAGTTTTAATCGTGATAAATCACTTTTTGAGAACTTTTATTTCCATCCGCTATTACTAAAGCTTCAGGCTTTGAACGATACCAATTTTCCTACCACTTTCATCCATTTTTATATTTTTTGTTCGTAAACAATTCTCGTTTTTTTCCAACTTTTGTCGAGACATTTTTTTTTTTTTTTTTTTTTTTCGGCGTGAAATTTTATTTTTGAAGTATACAAAAATTGTCAAAATGGTACAAAATAGTCAAATAAGAAGCTCTTTCAGTTTTTTGCAAAAACTATTATAAATATGCTTTCAAACCCCAATTCCATGATCCATTAAAATATAAACTCTTAATCATAAAAAAGAAAAAACTTAATGTGTTTTTTATTTAATTTTAAAAATTAACGAGACAGCAGAAGCTCTAATATATGAACATGGTGACTATTTGGCACAACGGATGGAAGTTATCCTAAACTTTTTTAGAATGATATGTCTGCTGAAATAAAATGAGACTACAAGTGTTGAAAAATATTGTCCAACGTCGAAATTATTATATGTCGTAATTTTGAACGATGAATTTCAGTGTTCAAAACAGATTCAAAACGGATATCCGTTAAAAATGATTTATCATTCGTTAACTGTAATTCAAGGTAAACGTTAATTTTCAAAACATTTAATTTTTGATAATGAGAGACAGGGAGAAAGGGAGATTAAAAATAATTACGTGAATTGCACTGTTTTTCGAAAGGATTAATTAAATACGAATCCCTCGCGATTATCGATCTTCGAAATATTTTATAATCGTCGGCGCGAAATATTTCCGACAATAAAAAAAAAAAAAGAAACTAGATTCGTTCCGTCCATCCGAGCGAAAGCTCGCTCGATAATATTTGTTTCCTGAATGAATGCACAGTAGTTCGTAATTTCGCAAAAATGAAAGCAATAATAATATTGATGATAATAATAAACATAAAGGACCGACCGTCCCTGCGAAGCACGGCTCTCATTGTTTTGCATTAATTATACAACATTGGATGCCGCCATAATGTAGGAATAAAAATCACCGGGGTCGTATCCGTGCGGTGGTGTGCATTCTTGTTAAAATAAATTAAATTTCGTCCCGGTGACGCATAGAGAACGAATCGCAGTGTTTGATATTCCCGGTAACATTGTAAACACGAATTACATAGGCTCTCCATTAAAATGATAATCGAGTTTCGGAGCATATTGGTCTCCGTGGCCGTTCAACACGTTGTAAAGCGTAACTCAATTCAATTAATTTTAGTAATAACGAACTCGCATGTACGCTAAACGATTGGGGCATATGTACAGCGCCGAGAAATTCAGTTACGACTTGCAATCGTTTATCGGAATATTAGCTGGCTTGATTGCATGTTAGTATTTCCCATCGCGGAAAAACAAATTACAACCGTGATGTCGTTTGTCGGCTTTTGACGTTTTTTTCAAAACTGGTATAATGAAATACCGAAAACAATGAGCGATATATGTTGGGATTCAATCACAAATAATAATTATGCACCGAGTATAACGCATGTTTTATTTTGTTTTTATCGAAGAAACGTTTATGTATAACATTTGAATTTCCATCATTGACATTTTGCATTTTTCAACGTTAATTATACTCTTCTTCGTGCGTTGACAAAATATTTTCAATAAATAAGAATATTTTTTATACATATATTTTATACATACATTATAAAAAAATTTAATCAATTCTATATACATCGAAATAAGATTCGATTACATTTAAAAAATTTAATGAATTGAATTGAATAAATGAAATGAAGCGACAGAATCGACCAATCATAGAACTCGGATTAATCGTAAGAATCGAAACAATAAAAGACGAATTGATATTAATTATCGGTAAAAATCAAAAGATATACTGTGTTCGAAGAAACCAAATCGATTTCGCCAACGTAAATCGAATAAATCGAATAAATCGAATAAATCGAGAAAAAATAAAAAAGATCAACTGATATGAACCTAAGACAAAATTTATATTCAATCCGAAAAAAAATTGCAAAAATGGAACCACTGCAGAATTCAGTGATTAAAATCAGGGGACTTGAATAAATCGAAAAACGACCATAGTAACCAAAAATATACAATTGATTAACAGAATAAAATCAACCAAATGTATTAAACAAATTCGTATAATAATAAAATGAAAAATTTATGTCATCGAAAGAATGGAATAAATCACGGATAGTCGAGAAAATTGCATAAATCGATTAATAAAAACTACATTAATAAAAAAAAAAAGAGACGAAAGAAATTAATCGAATCGACTAATCATAGGATTTGAATTAATGGAGAGCGCGCGGAAACAACTATAGAAAAGCTTTGTGACAAAATAAAAAGAAACGTGAATCGATAAAATCTGAAGGATCGGCAAACTCTAATCAAATGAATCAATCTAGTCAACCAAGTCAACCGAAGCCAATTGGTTTGATAGAATTGAAAGAACTTACAAACACAGGAATTAATGGAATCGATCAGTCAGAGAAATGGCAGTAATCGCTGGAATCGAATGAATCGAGTAGACGGAAAAAATTACATGAATTAAAAGACCTATAAGATTTGATACTTTTTGGAAAGAACTTTTTAAGAATAGAATGATTTTGAAAAATTGACAAGTTTGAACGAAATTAATACATTCGACGAATTAGGAGTCGATTTAATTACTACTTGACTATTCCGATATCTGGGTGGAATAAATAAGTAGCTGTTCAATCAAGTGAAATCACTCTCTCTCTCTCTCTCTCTCTCGTCCTTCATAATAATATATATTTTCGATGAGCATTTATAAGCTAATAAGAAAAAAAAATCGGAAGAAAGTCTGGTGGAATTTTTCCAGTCGTTGCGTTTTCGCTGGAGGTCTCGTGATTTTTCCCGCCTTTTCCAAGATATCGATCGGAACGGCTTAGGAAAGTGGCTTGGATATCGGATTAGGAACGGGTCGCGCGCTCGGCGTGCTATCTGGGCTAACCGCGCGCGAGTATGCGGCAACATCATATCGGGAATGGAAATTCGAATCGGAACTGCTTTATCCCCGGGAAAACTCGTAGGAGCGAGATGGCAATGGTGTGGTAGAAAGAGAGGAGCTGAGTCTACGCGTCCCCAATGGACCAAATGGGGCAAACTGCGACCCCTGCTCGGCCGCTTTCATAAAATCGATCGTCGCCTTCTTGGACTTCCTCCAAATCATCAGCAATCCGACTTGAAGTCTTTCAGACCCGATAGGACCCAACGACTTTACTGGGATCCATTTGTATCCGCTATATGCATGTGGACGATACTGCCTCATATTTTTGCGTTGAATATTTACATTTGAGTTTCCGCATTTCTCGAGACTTTACGGGATTACACGAAAATGGAGGATGCGACTTTGGCACTTAGGAAAAGGGCGCGTATCTAAAGTATTATATTGCGTACCCATGACAAATAGTGTCGTACTCTCATTTACCCTGCGATAAAAGATATGCAAAAAAAAAACGTGGGTACTACGTTTCTCATTACACGAGTTGGATACTTTTTGCGGTCAAGAGAGCCGCTCTACCAATTTCGGGGATTGACAGAGGAAAAAGTACTACACAAGGGAAGACGAGGATAACGAATGGAAAAAAGGAACACTAAAGGAAAGAAAAGAGCAAGAGATAGAGAAGGCAAAAAATAAAAAGAAACGTAAGGCGGGTAGATCGTATGTGCTCGAAGGTCCGTACGCTCGACCGAGTGACCAACCACCCGACGACTTGGATATCTGAAATGAGATCGAATAACCAGGACGCACGTAAATAAAAAAAGAGCGAGGGAAGCGCGGGTACCCAATGCGCGATTCGGCAACCGGATGCCCGGATCGCGTTTTTATCGTTACGAGAATTCTCACGGACGAGGCTGGATATCCAAAGATATCCCCGAAAACTTTTCCGGCCGATGTATGTTTTCAAGCAAATTAACTCTTAAATGGATCGTCTCGACACTAAATTCTAAGGAGTTCATTGTCCCAAAGGCTTTTCATCGTTTATATACCAAAAATTAGGTTCTTCATTGTAAATTGGACCAAGTCAGTCCTTATCAGATTAAGAGAAATCGGGACACAATCGTCAAATCGAATCTGTAGCCGGCGCTGATCTAGTGGAAAGTTTGATTACCGATTGAAGAATTCGCGTGAATTTATCTAATCTAAGAAAGAACGTGATTGAGCGGGCAATCGTTTATTCTTCGATTTTCTCGTCGGGATCTTGTAATATAACGAGCAACCATCGTTGCGATTAGGTTGACGAGCAAAAAATCTCTTTTACGAGAAGAGACGGTGCTACCCGTTTCCAGAATAGACTCTCTCTATCACCTCCGCCTTCCTGCTCTTAATTTTTCTTCCCGATAACGATTAGTCAACTTTTTCCTTTGTCCTTTCCGCTTCTTTCATTGTAGTTATTCCGCTTGTATTCGTTCCTTTCGGCCGTTTCCATTAATGATATTTTCAGCGAGAAGATTTTGCCTGCTTTTAATTTAATATTGATCTCGTGTCGAAGGCGTGTTTTTAACAACATTTCGCGTTTTTGTTACATTTGTTGCTCATTCGAAACATTGTCATTTCTTGATTGGATTTGGTTGCTCCCTAAGTCGGTTTGGAACGCTGCCGCGCCAATTTGACTTCTTCTACTGACGAGGGAACGATAAGTAGAAACAGTAAGTGGATGCACATGGCAAGGAATATCCTGTTTATCAAACGAGGTCGAGCGCGCTCTAGTTTGCAAATGACTTGACACGTGATTGCAATGGTAAATTTGTCTCGATTTTCTTCAAAACTACTTCTGCATTGATGAACTTTGTAAATTTTTATCATTTATGTTGATGTTTTTCAATTTATATGGGTTTCATTTTTAATATATTTTAAAACATAATTAAACTGGGTTTCCTTTTAGTTTTTCAACTATTAACAAAAATGATATTTTTCATAAATTTTAGTCTGTTTAGATACATTATATGATGATCAATTACTGTATTTTTCATGATGTTCAACAGTACAAAAGTGTTATACGTGACTGAATAAAGTTTTGAAGTTTGTTACTAAAATAATTTAAAATATACATATATATATCATTGTTGACGAGATTGTACCAGCATAATTTATAGAGTACAACCTTTTCCTAAACATTAAGTTACAGTAATTGTCGACGATTCACAATAACAGCGCCGATGTCAAATCTGATGTGACATACTGAAAATGTAATCCTGGTCACTGGCCGTATTTCATTTTATCACATGCAATCGAACATAATATCGTGCGTTGTGAAACTGGTCGGACATTATATTGTATTTAATATTTTACGGCTGTTTCTACTCGAGACAAATCTGATCCATTTTTACATTTTCACTATCACATATGTTATCCAGACCTGCGTGCTCTCCTTCGCATGTTTCTCAAATCCGAATATCGTATTTGTATTTGTATACATTTTTAAACGGATCGAATGGCCCTTAACAAATATGAAATATAAAAAAAATGCAAAATACTGTTCGTTAATGTCCATTGTCCTAACAGAATTCGAATGCCTTCCAAAACATCCTCTTGTTATTGCCTAATTCTAATTTTTAGTTTGTTTTATTTTAATCCCATTTGAATCGACAGATAGAATATGATTTACATGTCCTGTGAAAAACTGTATGTAAATACATTGTGTACCCATTTATGGATCTATTTTAGGTACAGAGATCTGTGTATCAATGATACATGCAAATGATGCTCAAAATACACGTGACACAGGCTTAAATATTTCCACACGTTGAATAGTTTGATATGTAGATGCATATAATAAATCAATATTTTAAGATCCAAGAAAGTCCGATTTTATTCAAGTGAATAATAGACGTACCTTCTGTGGATGTCCACATATATCCAAATATACTTGTGCATTACGTACCAATACGTGTCATGCATTAGACACCCATTTTAGGTCCGAATATCCATGTACGAAAGTCAGCCATTTAATGGACGTCCAGTTCTATTTGAAAATATGTACATGAAAAATGATCTAATGTAAAGCCCCTTTAACGATGCATTTTCCACATTCGAATTATCCGACCGTCCTATAGTACGTATTCTACATCTTGCACGGTAATTTTTGATAATTGCAGAAATACGATTGAAAGAAAAAAAAAAGTATTATAATTCTCTCTTCTTCGAGGTCAATATTACCATAATAACATGCGGTAAATCTGAAGAGAAATTTTTTACTCTGTATTATTTGCGCTCTGCCGCATCAATTCTTCGCCTCGGGCGGTCTCCTTTTATATCCCACTTTTATTTCCGACGATTTAGAATGAACCCCCTGCATTGGACCGCACGAGGGGTGGAATGGCAGCAACGGGGAGGGGGTACCTTTCGTCCAGCGGTTCTATATCGCACTCGGGAAATTCGATCCGCGCACCCCTCGCGTATACACTTAAATCACTTTTGTTTCGCGGCGCCTGCATTTTATCGTCAACCACCTTATATCAGCTGATTGTTTTCAGGAGGCGGAAAGCGCCATCGGCGCCATGAACGGACAGTGGCTAGGCAGCAGGAATATCCGGACGAATTGGGCGACTCGCAAACCACCGGCGCCCAAATCGGAAGGTGAGTTTTTCCACTTCGTACTTTGCTCGACTCTATTAGTGTACTTTATTCTGCATCACTCATGGATGTCGCTAGATCGTTTTATTCGTTAGTCTTATTATTCGATCCACACTGAAGACATGCTTGCTTTTCTAGAAACAATGGAATTGGTAGTTAATAGACTATAAAACCAGTAGACTATATAAATGTTTACAATTAATACACCTAATCCGAGCGAAAATTGCGCCTCAGGTATACATATAAATCCAAGTATTTAGAGAAAATCTAAAAAAACAACAAACTTGATTACAGCAATTGACTAACAAAGTTTCATAAGCTTTCAGCACCTGTTAATGTTTCAAAAGCTATGTAATCTCATTCTTCACTCTCCGATATCCAGCTGACGAATCACGCGAAAACCAATATTCCTTTCGATTTATTCGTAAGCCTTTTAGGCAATTTTCAATCATTTTTGCCGACATTTTAAACTGTTATTCAGTGCAGAACGATACTGACACAAATTAGTAAGCAGTACAAGTATCAGTGCATGGTCCAAGGTTGTACAGTGCCAATATTTCTGTTTAGAAATTGTAATTCAGAAACAGGAAACGAGAAAGATCACATTGAATAAGTTAGAAATCTGTCATAATAAAATGGAATTCATGGAATCCTTTCCATCGGCATGGATATATAGAAGCTGTTAAATATAAATTGCAACCGAAATACCTACACAAAATATACAGTTTTTAAGCATGCACTTCAAGTAACATCATATTTCAGCGTTCTTGATTACATACAAATGATAAGACAAATTGATACCTTTTCCAACAGTCAGTTTACTTTAATCCAAAAATGTGTCACTGGATACATCGAGTTAACCTTCGAAACTGTCCCACTTAAATGAATGCTTAGAACCTAGAACATTTAAATGAAGTGCTTGGAAAAGGTAACTAATGAATTTAGCATTGTGATACCCTTCAAATGCAATCTCTAATACGATTTAATACAAAGCAAAACAAGTTTTCTGTTTCGACAGAACATTTAAAAAATGTCCAATAGTTGGATACCGGTCAATGAAACTGTGCGACATTAGAATAAGAATGTTGATGACTTTTATATATTTAATATTTCGAATGTGATATATAACAGCCACCTAAAAATGATCTTTAATTCGATTTATTTTGGTTTCGACATGAACCCGAAATCATTCTGCCCTTCTGGTCGTTTATTCCAACAAATCAAATTAAATAATGTTGACAAAAAGTGTCATTTAATGTTTTCATTACAATCATAGATAGATTCGCACGACTTAAACTAAAATTAACTTTTAAATAAGCCTGTATACGTTGTTTACATTAGCAACGTCAAAACTGCATTCAAATTGAACGCGGTAAATATACCGCGTTCAATTTGAATGTTATTTAATATTTAAAATATTAAACCTGTCAAGGAAACAAAACAATTGAGACAGTCTTAATGGCATATTAGAGCAACATCACGGCTAAATGATAAATGCCATACATAAATTTTAAATGCTAAAAGTCTCCCCGTTGATGGTAAGTATTTTAAAATATTGAGCGAAAGGAAAATTGCTCAGGGAAGTTCCAGGCGCTTCATGTACGTAACGAAAGATTATTCGAGCGCAAGCCATTTATTTATGAAGACAAGGAGAGTGTATCCCAGCGGAGGCTTGCGCATACCCGCTATTATATGCGAGGGAAGATTTAAAAGTGGCGGAAAATTCATGCCCAGATTTTCGGCGTTGCTGAGTTCTATGACCCTCCTTAGAATAGATAGGGAACGTGGAGAATGAAAGAACCAATGAGCAAGAGTGCGCGAGGGAACAGGAGGGGAAATAAAGAATGAGAGAGAGAGAGAGAGAGAGACTGCTTGACTTTTCATGCACTCTTGAGACCGCTCAAGCACCCGGTAAATCGAAATCATTCGCCGATATTTATGTAGATGACAAGGAGATTTTCTCTTCCCTTTCCATTTTGTGTTCTGCTTACTCCTTAATTCACATTCCTCGTACGTGTCACTTTTTATTGGATCCTCACGAACCTCCCACCCATTCTTCAATTTCTACTAACCATTTCTTTTTCCATACAACGCGTTATTGTTTTCCTTGCAATTTCAACAAGATGTATTTTACGAAATTCTTTAAAGTGAAGATTATGATTGAGATTAATTAAGAAAGAGCATTTTTTTATCATTAACTCCGACGAGATTTCACCTAAATCGTGTAGTTTTACCAGATCCACGCGGTAAAGTTTAATTTAATAACTATAGCACATATTTCGCAAAAGAGTAAAAGAAACTTCTAAGTCATGTATATAAGAAAACCCGAAGCGGGCAGTTGCTTTTACCTGATCAAAATGAAAAATATTGGCGTTTTTTATGAATAAAGAATCCGTGAATAAAGTCTCGAAGAGGCAAAGTCTCCGCTCGATGTAAAGATATAAGGCAGTAAGCAGAAATCCAATTGAAGTTATGAACTAAACGCATAATGAGCTTAACAGTGCTCCTCGCCCCCCCGTCCCTCTCCCTGTTCCCTGGCTCCTTTGGGGTGGGCACCGCAAGTATAGGTATTATTATATTATCATAAGCGGCTCTTTGGGCGCCCTCGACCAACCCGTCGACACTCCCTTTCTCTCTCTCCCTTTGTCTCGATCCTTGTGCTCTTTCTCTCCTCCTCTCTCGTCCGCCCGCCTCGACTAACTAATTTCATTCCGCAAGTCTTTAATTAGTATTCGTCGCGTTCGTCCGAACTTTTTCACTACGGGGAGAAGAGCGGAGAGATTCGTTAAACGTTTCTAGATGAGCGGTGGGGGAGTGGAATAGAGGATGCCCATGTTACCGGTCCGTCGCCATTTGCATAGGCCAAGTCGGCCGACCGACCGCATCTTTACGTCTCGTTTTACTCCTTCAATTTGACCCACTTATGATTGAGAACTTGCTGCGATTCGCCTATTTCCCGTGCGCTTGCACTCCCTCTTCTCCTCTCTGTAATTTACCCTCCTTCTTGATCCTGAAGGCTTAATTAATACTGAGATTTTATTAAGAGACTTTATTTTCGAGAATTCGGAGGAATGAACTTGAAGATCCTCAATCCTCTGCTGGAGAGTTTTTATCAATATTTGAAATGAGAATGTCCCGCGGAATTAATTCGTAAAATTGTTAATTAATTGATTGGTCTTATTTCTTTTTGGTGCAATTACCTTTGAAATGCAGTGATTCATTCACATCACCATAAAGTCATTCAAAAGTATCCAATGGTCTCGTATTCCAAAAGCATCAGATAATTATTTCGAGACTCATTGGGTTTGAAAGGCTGTGCAACAATTAGGCCGACAGATCTGATAAAGTTTTCGATAGATTTACACGAGATAAGATAAGGATGTAATTTTCCGCCCGTTTCATCAATAGGACATCGAAGGCCAAACATTTATATACCATTTTCTTCCGTGTGCGTAAAAAAAGATACCGAAGACACATTCTTTTCTCCGGGAATTCAAATACTCTTTTCGGAAGAAAGAACATGTTTTCATTGCAAATTCAAAACTAGAAAAGAGAAATAATCAACGAGGTCTCAAGAATATATGGGATGTGAACAATTGCACCCAGCAAATCTTACGTTGTCACTACTGGATATAGCGTATTGTTCTTCTTAAGAAAAATAATCTTTCAAACTGCCTTCCCCAGCTCGCGAGCAAACCGGCCAAATGAAGCGGAGGTTTTTCACTCGCTCGGTCTAGTTTTTTAGGGTATTATTTCGAGATCCGCCTCGGGATGATTTGAAATTCAAAATAGTTTACCTTGCTTCCGGAACGGGGAAAACTACGTCTCCGGCGATGTTGAAACGCTCGCGCCGCCGAGGTTGCAAGTAGGGATGGTTTCGAAACGAGGACGCATCGGCGCGAGGGACTCTCGGGGCACGGGGGGGGGGGGCTTAATATTTTATGCACCGCAATTTTTCAAAAAGACCCCGACCGCTGTAAAGCTCTCACCTTTTCCCCAAACTTACCTAAAGTGTTCTATTCTTCGCGCCGGGTTCTTACATCCTACTTTAGGATGCGCCTTTTCTAACACCTTAAACTTTCAAAGTCAATTTCGAATTACGAAAGAAAAATGTCCCCACAATGCGGCTGAAATTAAGTGAAGATTTGCCAATTTGTTTCCACGACAGATAAACTTTGCTGATCAATCGCACCTTGAAAATTTATTACTTTTTCCTCACTCGGACCTTATTCCGTACATAACGTTACGATTTTCACAGTAATTCGACACTTACTTTCGTAACCTGTTCAATTGCAGATTTATTGAAAATTTATTTTTTATGTAGCTTTTCTTTCGTACATTTCGGTATTTGTCAACAACCTTGACTCAGCTATTATTGTTTTGAGGTCTGATACAATCATCATTTGTAAGTCATTTCTTGATAGATTACATTTGACAGCATTTTGATAATCTGCGATATAAGTAGAGAAGAGATCATTTAAACGTAGAAACCCTTTTCATCTTGATTAATTGGAAACCATCTCACCTTGATAAAATTACTGAAAATCCAATGTTGGAAATAATTTCTTCAAAAATTCTTCCTAACCTTTTCAAACATTTCCTTCACGTGGACCAATTTCCAAACATTTATTACAAATGGAATATTTTCCTCTCGTCAAAAGTAGCACATCATTCAAAAACGTTCATTAAAAACAAAAATCAAAGTTATTTATTTTATGACGTATTTGTTTTTCAACTGTAAAGTTGCAGTAAATTTTCAAATGCGTTTAACGAACATAATCTGCGCGAAATTAGTTGTCAGCCGGAAAATCGTAGTTCAGTAGTAACAGGGGAAACGCTCGGACGGATGATTTAGCAACCTGAAACTCCCAGGCGTTTTTGCCATCGTAGACAAACAGTATCACGCTGTGATCTTTGAAAAATTTGGAACCTTCGAGCAAGTATCTTGGCACGCAAAGTCAAGGAATTCACGGCGGCTTTTTGTCACTCTTATTTTTGCTTCCTTTTTTAAATGCATTCGCGAACTATTTTCGGAAACATCTCGTAGATTACAAGTACGACTTTTTTTAATGTCTGTAATAACTTACCATCCACGTACAAAATTCCCAACAAAAAAAGTTATACAAAAGATCAATTATGAAATGATATGTCTGTAAATGAACAATGTCTTCGCGTATTTGATCTGTAAAATTGGCGGGGATAAATGAATGTGACAAGCCGACCGAATGTCCAACTATATTCTCGGCTGTCGTTTCATTTCGATATAAAACCAAAACGTGTCAGAGATAGCTATAAAGAATAGACGAATGAAAGCGAAAGGATAGTGCTTTCATCAAATAAATGTAAATTTACTTTCAAATGGACGTACTATAAATAGAACATGGCGGCATTGTGTTTCAACGTTACGCTGAATTTTACATTCTCGCTGCAACACTAACGATGAAAAGTATTTGTGAAGAGGTAACGAAAATGAAAAAATCGAACCTAAACAAAACACTCGCCTGTCGATCGAGAAATCGTCGGCGGGATATTCAAACGGATGGAGATGAATGACTTGGAGAGCCCGAAGTTCATCTTGTTCAGACACGAAACGCGATCAAATCGTTTATCTTTTAAGTAATTTACACGTGTGATATATTTTCATTCTCTTCACTTCGCAATGGATAAAACATAAATTATTAGCATTAAAAAGAAAGATAAGAAATTCTACATATGCTATTATTGTTTTTTTTTTTTTTTTTTATTAAAGTGTTTATATATAATATTCGCAAATAAATGTTTTGAAAAACCTTCTCTTTCTTTTCACTTTATTTCGAAACATTTCCAAAAACGAATTTCCCTTTGATCAGGTGGAAAAATTCCAACCGCATATGTAAATCATCGTTAAAAATATCGTATCATTTTTATGGATTTAACCGACGGTTGAAAACTATATCAAAAAAATAAAAATTCTATAATAAAAATTTAATAACCAAACATTCATTCGGCATAAAAGGCTATAGCACGATATATATAATGAAGTATATGTACGATTTATATGTATATATATGAACAGTTGTAAAGCAAAACGTGAAATAATAAATCTGACATCGTTGTGCTTTATTAATCCATTTGAGCGATGTTCCAATTAAACAAATGAATTAAATAGCCGTCTCGTGTAAATTTACAAGAATTAATTAAATATTTATTCCCAAGAAAATTCTCCAAATAACCATCGCATGTATGTTATTGTTACTCATTTGATTATTTTATGTCTAAAATTTATCATTCAGTTACAATCCAAGAAAATTATCAAAAACCAAAATACTGAAATAAAGAAAGAAAAATACCGATAGAATTAACATTGAATGTGAAAATTATTGTTTAAAAACGTAAAAGCATTTTTTAATCTTTTAAGATTAAAAAACTACAAAATGTCGTTTGCCGACTGGGGATTTTAATAAAACCTAAAATGAAACAATTTAATAAATAATCGTTACATGTAACCCTCCTTATCGGTGGCTATTAATGAAACCCCAACCAGACAGAAGTATCATGATACATAGTTTGAGAAAAATTTGCTAAATTCCAAGGAAAATTCTATTGATTTATATCATGACCTTCCTTCCTGCAATTCCTTACAAGTATGAATAAAATTGTGATAAATTTATGCTTCAAATTGCAATTAAATTACTGCCACAGGTGACAACGGTCGATAACTGAAATCGCGCCAGTTTGTGAGAAGGTTGATATCGACTCAATGTGAAGTTCGGCCTTTGCTATGTTGTACTTCGACTATGGTAAACAAACGAGTAGGCCTGCAAATGAACGAGTCGATATGTGACCTGAATCGTATAGTTTGGACAAACCCGGAAAGTAGTCTGCTTTCGAATTCTATACAAAATAGTAGTCCATTGAAAATTTGAGAATTACATTCTTGGCTAAACTTTCAACAAGCTTTTCAACAGAATTGTACGACTTGCACGAAATATTAATAACAGAGTACTCCTACTTATATCCAACAAAAAATTGCTACCCTGGTAAAAATCTGAAGGGACGTCAATTAAGTGTAACAAGATATGACTCTCAAGGTCTAAATGCATAAAAATGAACAGCTAATGTACAAAATGTAATTAATGTACAAAGTGTATTTTCGGTGTGCAATTACTAAAATACAGTCAATATGTTTAGATGAACATTCGCTTAACCCATTAAGGACCAAGAGGACGCAAAATGTACCACAACTTTGCGGCACCCACTTTGTATGAAAAAAAAGTTTATAAATTTTTCAAAAACCATTTCCGACGTAAAAATGATCCCTCATTCAGATTCCGAAGCCCAAATTTGGTTATTGTTCACTCAAAAAAAGTTACGGCACATTT